>BLFK01000383.1:2074305-2144305 GCA_014634185.1 Astreopora myriophthalma | reverse complement strand
CAATGTGAGGCTTAAGTATTATTCAAATATCGGTGTCATTTGTGGAAAGGGTCTATAACTGCCCCAAGGGGTGTTTTTGGAAATTCTAAGGGGAAGGAACATTGTGGAAGCCCAAACTGGATTTTGGGAGGGGTGTTGGGTGGGAGGTCAAAAGCCATAGCAAGGGCTCTGTTGTGGTTGTTTTTTGGGGGTGGGGTTGTTTTTTTCGTGGACGTGGGGGTGGGGAAATGTGGTGGAAAGAAACAGTAAACTATTTTCAGAATATTATAATTCAGAATTCAGTTTAGTTTAGTACCATCACTTAGCAAAGGCAGAGAGGATGCAAACAGCAGACATGAATCCAAGAGAAGTTTCATAACCTACTGTTAAGTATCTGAGTTTCCTCTTTGTGTTTTGCCTTTAAAGCCTGCCACCCCCTTGTGCAATGAGCACAAGCACAAGCTTAACGAGTGCAAGAAAGTGATGCATACACAAGTACAGTAATGCTGAAGGATAATCTGGAATGACTGCTTCAAGATAGTAGACAAAAGAGGCCTTCCAAGGGGTTTTGCTGACAGGGGACATGACTTTAAAATGTGGCAACAATGCTTTTCCAAAACACTGACAACAGACAGTAACTGACAGAAAAAGGGGCGACATTTTGTTACAGCGACAGTGCGAAAATACGAGGACACTGTCTGTAACAAAACTGGAGACGGGCTGGCTCTAAGACAAGCAACAAAGGGCTCCAGAGCTGGCCTTGAAAGGCCTCACAAAAAACTACCTTACTATGCAGTTACAATTGCAAATGTTCATTTTGTCTTTCAGGTCTGTATGGCATTTTATATCACTGTCCACTACAACCTGTACATGGGCCTTGCTGTATGCTCATTACTGATGGAAATTAACAGTGTCTTTCTACACTTCAGAAGATTAATGAGCTTTCATGGAGTCAACAGAAACAGCGTTGTGTACAAAGTGAATGTGATTCTACTCTTAATAACCTTTGTCCAATTTAGACTTCTTACCTCTGCATGGATGTTTAATTATACTATAAAACATCGCCATGAGGTGCCAAATTCCCATTTCTTGTTTTCAGTTGTTGGCTTGATAATCATGACAGTTCTTAATTTGCAACTTCTAATGTCTTTATGGCAGGCTGATTTCAAGCCTAACCAGGCTAAACAGCAAGATTAGATTAGATTAGAAGATCAGATTCTATGTTTGAGGGTTAAAACATCAACTTTAATATACTTTAAATTATCAAAAATTCTGGACATTTCATGGACTTTTACTCTAATATCTTGCTTAACCTAGTATCCCCAACTTAAAGTTTCTTTCCCACTTACTGCTGAAACGGTTAAATTCACCTTGGAAAACTTAACGAAAATTCTGCATTTTTAATGCCGTAACTATTGTGAAGTAAATAATCAATTCATCACTAAGTTCTATAAAAAAATAGGTAATATTTGACAACTGCCGTAGTCGTCTCCTCATAGGTTCCTTGCAATATTCACCGTAATTTTTCGTTAGAGGTTTTACCATTAAACATTATCCCAATAGTAGTTCAAATCCCCTTTACACTCGCACAAAATCTGGCATGGCACTCTAAATCTCGGTACGGTACCTATGTTTTTCAGGCACGGCTCGTCATATTTTTAACGTTTGAACAGAACCGACTGAGGGCTCCGGAGGTGTGCCCTGAACGGTTAAACTCGGTACCGTACCGAAAATGCCGCGCGTGTAAATTGATTGCCGTGCTGTGCTCCGTGTGAAGCGGTTTGTGTTATCTCGAAGAACTACCACTGCGCATGCGATTTTCCAGCCACCTTGCGAAGTCCACAAAAATGAGTTGTCCACGACTGTGGAGTATCGTGTCAATTTTTCTACTCGTGTACTGAATACCGTGTAAATAGGGAGTGCCACGCCAAGAAATCATCGGTGCCTTGCCACGATTTAGGAGTGACGTGACCATTTTTCTGCGTGTGTTAAAGGGGTTTTAACGTTGCGATTGTCATCGCACTGAAGTGAACAATTTGCGTATTCTTTCTGTCAGCACCAAGAGTAACGATCTCTGGCCGGTTTCGAGATTCACGGACCGCCACTGCGACTGTGGGTATTTCGAAACAGGGCAGGGGTGAGAGGTCGTTTCTGTTGGTGCTTACCGAAAGCATTGCGCCTTCTGGGGAAGAGAATAACTAGATAGATGAGGCCTACCACCTAAAAGACCTCGTAGTTTATGAAAGTTGAGCGCGATTTTGACTGAAGAAAATGAGGAATGGCCTTCTTAAAATCCCAACGAAGATAGTTTCATGGTATGCTGACCTGTTCCTCCACTCTTACAATTGTGTCAGCCGATTTTTTAAAAGCAGTGGCCTTTGTCTATTGAGTGTTATTCCGTTTGAAGCAATAACGCTCAAATTTGGTTAAAAGTTCTGATGTTTGGCTGCATTTTACGTTGACAGACATAAAGCCTGGGTGGGTTTTCAAGCGTATACAACTGCTTAATTAAGTTGCTTACTTTACTGATCATTTAAATCTAGCGGAGTATTTCATATTTGGAGTTCAGCAGAAAGTGCATTACCACCCTCGATCTCGGGCGCTATAAATTGAAGTGGGAAATAACAAGATTGCATAATTTACAGCATAAGGACTGAGAAAACGAGGTTATTAAGATGTTTAGTACATTCCTCAGTTGTGAATCAAATCAAGTGGTAAAGTACATTACGAAGTCAAGCGGGCCGCACTGGCAAATCATAGCGCGCGTAGTGTCTGAGAGCTATAATAAACGTACTTACTTAGAAGACGTCCACAGGTACCGCTTCTGGTTCTATTATTCGGTGTCATTTCGTTTTTCTGTCTTTCTTTAAAGCACTTCCACTTAGGAAAATACTCTGGCTCTTGAATACGTACCACGTGGGAGACATTTGCTACATTTTTGCCTTCGACGTCAGGGAAAACCCAATCTAAGTAACAGATGCCCTGAAACTGAAAGTTCGGTGTCGAAAAAGTCGCGTTTCAAAAACGCTCATCAGACGAGCTCGAGACGGCATAAAAAGGAAGGGACGAGCAGTTGATTTATCCTGTGTTTCAAATTCGTGTAGCCGTCGATGGCCAAATTTACAATTGCCGTTATGGTAAAATAAGATGCTGTGGACACCATCGAAACGAGGTTTTATTCTATACCTATATGGCCGAGAGAATTACGATCGACATTGTACAGTATTTCTTAAGTTGGTGCAACTGTCTAATTCAAAATTCGGCCGGAAAAATTCGCTCACAGACCAAGAAAAGTATGTTTGAAAAAAAAATGTATGCATATGTGACCAAGTGAAGAAGGTTAACTGTAAAGTACAGTCAGGTTCGAGGGCTTGGCTCACGCTCTAGCTGGGAATAAACTACGTCCCGCCAGTACCTTTGCTTCGTCTGGTTTGCTTCGCTGTCTTCGCAATATCACGATTTAAAGTCGATAGGCTAGGGAAATTTTTCTAGTCAGTGCCAATCATTAACTGCAAATTTGAACCAACCAAGCTTAATAGAAATTCGGTCTCGGAATTCTCATAACTTGATATGTGAAAAGTTTATCGACTATTTTTAAGTAATATAGTATGTCCAAGTGTGCAATCCACCTTTCATACATATATTTGTTCTCGAAAACGAAAAGTTGATTAAAAAAAAAGATCTTAATCTCTACAGATCAACAAAGGGTTAATAAGGTGATCGTCCCCGGCCTTTTCGATAAATTAGTTATTTGCCTATAAAGGTGTTCGGTCCTGAGAGCGTAAAGATTTTCAAGCACTGGACAGCGGATTAGGGAAGGCGATCTTTAGGCTCGCTTCCGCGTTAGGAACTCATAACTTGATATGTGAAAAGTTTATCGACTATTTTTAAGTAATATAGTATGTCCAAGTGTGCAATCCACCTTTCATACATATATTTGTTCTCGAAAACGAAAAGTTGATTAAAAAAAAAGATCTTACTTAATCTCTACAGATCAACAAAGGGTTAATAAGGTGATCGTCCCTTTTCGATAAATTAGTTATTTGCCTATAAAGGTGTTCGGTCGTGAGAGCGTAAAGATTTTCAAGCACTGGACAGCGGATTAGGGAAGGCGATCTTTAAGGCTCGCTTCCGCGTTAGGAACTAGTTCAGTATAAAGAAGACTGACGAGGTGGCGGTTTCTTATATTTCATTTTCTCACTGGTTACTGGGCTTAAACAAACTAATCTCCATTAATCTCACATGGTAAACTTTGAGGTCCACAGGAAGAAGTTTATCAGAAATATCGATATTAAATCTTAATCTCTACGGATCAACGAAGCGACTTGACAAGAAGATTGTCCATTTCAACTGCAGCTGTTTCATGTTTCCTGTTCTTTTAAATAAAAGACACTCGTCGATGAGCAGGTCACATCGGCAACGAGATCCCAGCCCGGTCGTTAACGGGGAACCGTCTACAGCCTCCTTTCAGCTGAAGAAAGAATGAATGTTTCGAACATCACATTGTCAGCAACCCATACCTTCTATCCTTGCCGTCTTTGGACTCAAGAATATTTCGTTGGAAATATCACCTTCTCTGTTCTTTCCATCACACTGAACTTACTGACACTACCTTTCATCGTCGTGATGAACTTGTTGGTGATAATCGCCATAAAAACGCGACGTAGATTGCAGACCATGTACAATATCATGTTAGCAAACTTAGCGGGAACAGATCTGATGGTTGGCATAATGTCCCAGCCCATTCTCATCGCACAAGAAATTTATCTCCTCTCTGGCGCAGAGCTGACCGACTTTTGCAGTTTATACAGAAGCGCAGTGTGGGTATATCCCTCTCCAACTCAGACATCCGTCACACAACTAGCTGTTTTGAGCGTGGAACGATACGTAGCCATGAAATACTCTTTCAAGTACTTCAGTATTGTAACTACCAATCGGTTAACTGTAGCCATTGTATGTAGTTGGCTTATCCCTTTTGTACCAATTCTAGCCAGATTTACTAACTCTCTGTTAGTGACAATTTCTATTGTTTTCAGCTTATCAGCAATTCTTTTAAGTATATTGGTCATTATTTATTGTCATACAGTGGTTTATTTCGTGGCTCGTCGTCACACGAAGCAAATCGCATCAGAGCTGGTTTCACGAGAAGAGAGATCCAATTTTTTGAAAGAGAGGAAAGCATTGAGGACGACCACAATCATTATTGGCTTTGTTTTTCTTTCATATCTGCCATTAACGTTCATGGGTGTTGTACGTTATGTTCTGCCTAGAGGTGAGTACACACTGCAATTAACTGCACCTCTTCCACCCTTCGTGATGACCTGCACTTTCATCAATTCCTTCTTTAATCCAGTCATTTACAACTGGAGGAACGAGGAGTTGCGAAAAGCAATTTTTGAGCTGCTTCCGAAATGCATTTGTCCCTCTCAGTGGTGTGCATGAATGAACGAAAAAGCAAGCGAACGAACGTACGAACGCGAGCGAGTGAGTGAATGAGTGACTAAACAAGTCTTTGGCTTTTGAAAACATTGGTCATTATCAGTGGCAATAATGCTTGTATTGTGACTGTATAAACAAATAATGCAGCCTTGCGTCGCAAAGCGTTTAATTGGATAATCTCTCGAACATAGCCGCAAGAGTTTATTGTCTGTAAGTAATATTCTGTCATGATGGATATCGCTAAGCAGTTATTTTACATTGTTAATTGTTTTCAAAACTTATCAATGTAGAGCCTGTATTGTAAAAAAGACATCTATAAAAGCTGAGCTCCCAACTTCTATAAACACAGTATCGTGCTAGTGCTAACCTCTTACTAACCAAGCTCGAGGCCCGTACTGGGGAATATTGGGCCGAGGTCGTGACAGCACGGAACGAGCGGTACGTAAACGAGCAAGGGCCAATGTTCTCCATTACCGCTCCAGCAAGCTCGGTTAGTAAATAGTTTATTATATGGCAATCGGGTTATGCCTGTTTGACAGTTTCTGTTAAAACGCACTTCCGGTTACTTTGCATTCAAAGGGCTTCTACTGTAACGTGTTTTTGATGACGTGAGCAACTCAGAAAGAACAAGCTACCCCGAGTTTACCCACAGGTAGCCCAAGCTCGATATATGGGTATCTGTACTGTACTATATTATTACGCAAGAGTAGAAATATAAGGATTTGTCTGGGAAAAACGTTTTTTCTCAAAATTCAAAGAACATTTACGGTTTAAAATAAAAAAATAGCTTCCCTTGCTTCAGTCTTGTGTTTCTTTGCCCTCTGGTACGGTTTCTGGGTCGATTAAGAGCGATTTAGGTGGTTTTGGGTTCCTCTCCTTTTCCCTCTCTCTCTATATATATCTTTCCCAAGGTTGGTGACTGGACGAAACCGCCGAACCGAGATCACCGAAGGAAAAGGGCCACAAATTCGCTCCCAAGGCTTCGATCGCCTCGAAACTCCACGTCGATCATGGAAGATACCTCTTCTACCCATTCGTCTCCTTCATTCGAGCCGCTTGTACACCGAGAAGGAATTAACTCTGAAACTCTGAAACGTTTGCTTCGAGAGCCATGGGATGAGGCTTTATTCCCAACCCGCGTTCCCCAAACCGTTGGAAGATCGCTTAGCGACCCGGCCTAAGACTCAAACTACTCACACTCGGGGTGGGTGACGGTCTTTCGGCCTAAGACTTGTTGTAAGCCAAAGACCGTCACAGATAGTCATATATCGAGCTTGGGCTACCTGTGGTTTACCAAGAATGGAGCATTTACAAGTTTTCTTTTCGCAGTTTTAGTTGCAAATTTTGAATATGTCGGCTTTCGAAACCAAAAATACACAGACTATGACCAGTTTCCACGGCAACGTTCGTATGACGAAATCCCAACCATATAAGAACCAATCAGAATGCTCGGATTTACCTCAAAACTACCTTGCCACTTAATAATAATGGATAACACTTTGACAAAAGACAAATTCAGGAAGTTCACTATTAAGGTGACCATTTGCAATATTTAAAAATCTCTACTTTGCCACCAGTTTAAATTGGACAAGTGGTGAAGTACGTAATGCACTGTTACCATATCAACTTTTCCCCAGGCAGTCACTTCTTTACTTAAGAGCCCTTCACAAAAAAGTTTGTAGCAACTTGTAATTGTCGATCTGATGCTCAGAAAAAAACCCTAAGTTTTGTGAAGTTCTTATGAGGTTGATAATTACAACAGCTAAACACCATAAAGCCGCTTTTCACCCTACGATTTGTTCGGATCGATCGGTTTACGATTGACGCAGCTCTTTTAATGGTGTTTAGCGACGACTGACCAATGTGGTATAAGAAGTAGGATTTCGATTCAAGTTATCAAAGTTGCTCTTTCATTACACACCCCACTTTAACTCAGCGAATACGCGTGAGGAATAAAATAGTTAGACTCGATCAGTCCAGTCTATTGCTTGAATGTAGTTCGTTAGAGTACCGGGCTATCCCTAGTAAACAGGGCAAGGTTTACGAAAAAAAACTCCCCTCACCACTTTACTGGAAAACGAAAACAAACGTCATTGTGATAAAACAACAACAGCACGGCATAATTATTTCACCCGGAGAACAGCATACCCCTCTTTTGGGGGTGATTATCTGAATCGCCTCAGAGTAACACTTCTAGGAAATGCTACTTGAGAACTAGGATAGAATATTGCACAGTAGACCAGAACCTATTCCACCCCTCCAATTTGATTGGTCTTTAAATACTGTGGCTGCCAAAGCCGTGACCAATTACTGAAACGTGGAAAGCCTGGGAATGAGTATGTTATGTGCAATGCGTTCTGGGATCGTATGGGTAGACAAAACATCATCAGGACAGAAAGCACAGACAGCACAAATTCAGCGTCACATTTGGGTAACAACAACATGGCTACAATTATAATTCCTATTTATTTAGGAATCCCGATTATAGATTGAACAAGATAGTTATTAGCCAAAGTTCTCATAAAAAAGAAAGCTGTAGAAGCTGTAGAATCTTCTTCCCAGCTAACGCTGGGTTTACTCGCTGGATTTGGACCGACCAGCTTAATAAAGATTCGGTCTCGGAACTCTCATAACTTGCCATATTATAGTTAATTGACTAACTTTAGATAATAGTCAGTAGGTCCAAGTGTGCAATCCATGCACTCGCTATCGATATACTTGTTTTTGAAAATCAAAAAGTTAATTCAAAACGAAAAACTTCATTTCGGAATCCATTGGACTGAATTAGGATCAATTACTTTTCACTTCACAGGCACTTCAAATCTTAATCTCTACAGATCAAAAAGGGGCTTAACAAGGAGATCGTCCCTTCCGGCTGCTTATTTTTGATAAAGCACTTATTTGTCCATAAAGGTGTTTGGTCCAGGAAGCGTAAAGATTTTCAAGCACTGGACAGCGGATTAGGGAAGGCGATCCTTAAGGCTCGCTCACCCTCGTCCAATAGAAAGAAAAGACGTACTGACGAGGTGGTGAATTCTTACGCCCCATTTCCTCATGGATTACAGGGCTTAAACAAACTAATCTCGATTGATCTTTGATGGTAAATGTTTCGGTCCATCGGAAGAAGTCTATATAAAATGTCTATATTTTAATCTCTACGGATCAACCAATCCATTTGACAATAAGATTGCCTCTTTCAAGTGGAGCTGTTTCTTCGTGATAAATTTCTGGCTTTCGCCGCGTGTTTCTTGGTCTTAATTGAAAGCAACTCCTCGATAAGCAGGTCAGATCAACGAAGCATTGCCGAGATCCCAGCCCGGTCGTTACGTCGTAACCGTGAACCGTCGACAGCCTCAGTTAGCTCCTTTCAACTGAAGAAAGAATGAATGTTTCCAACACCACATTGTCACCATCCGACACCTTCCATCCTTGCCGTCTTTGGACTCAAGAATATTTCGTTGGAAATATCACTTTCTCTGTTCTTTCCATCACACTGAACTTACTGACACTACCTTTCATCGTCGTGATGAACTTGTTGGTGATAATCGCCATAAAAACGCGACGTAGATTGCAGACCATGTACAATATCATGTTAGCAAGCTTAGCGGGAACAGATCTGATGGTCGGCATAATGTCCCAGCCCATTCTCATCGCACAAGAAATTTATCTCCTCTCTGGCGCAGAGATGATCGAGTTTTGCAGTTTATACAGAGGCGCAGTGTGGGTATATCTCTCTCCAGCTCAGGCATCCGTCGTACAACTAGCTGTTTTGAGCCTGGAACGATACGTAGCCATGAAATACTCTTTCAAGTACTTCAGTATTGTAACTGCAAGTCGGTTAACTGTAGCCATTGTATGTAGTTGGTTAATCCCTTTTGCACCAATTCTAGCCAGATTTGCTGACACTCTGTTACTGAGAATTTATGTGTTTTATTTCACCTTATTAGCCTCTCTCTTGAGCATAGTAGTCATTATTTATTGTCACGTAGTGGTTTATTTTGTGACTCGTCGTCACGCGAAGCAAATCACATCAGAGCTGGTTTCACAAGAGGAGAGATCAAAATTTTTGAAAGAGAGGAAGGCATTGAGGACGACCACAATCATTATTGGCTTTCTGTTTCTTTCATATCTGCCAGTAACTTTCTTCGCTGTTGTACGGTATGTTCTGCCTAAAGGTGAATACACACTGAAATTAACTGTGCCTCTTCCACCTTTTGTTAAAACCTGCCTTTTCATCAATTCTTTCTTTAATCCAATCATTTACTGCTGGAGGAACAAGGAGTTGCGAAAAGCCTTTTTTGAGCTGCTTCCGAAATTGATTTGACCCGTCTTAGTGTGCACGAATGAACAATTGAACGATTGAACGAGCGAGTGAGTGAGTGAGTGAGTGTGCAAGTGATCAAGTAAACAAGTCTCTTGCTTTTGAAAACGATTGCTCATTGCCATTTGTAATAATGCCTGCATTTGTGATTGTATAAACAAATAAAGCACGTGTTTTTAAGGCGCTCACTGTCGTTTTTCACTCAATTTGGATTTAGTTACCCCACGGTTTTAAAGAGAACAAAGATGGTGGATTTTTGGTTGGTGCGGCCCGTGCAGCACTAGTGACATAACCCTACAGGAAATGATGTCGTCCTCACTGATTCTCAGACAAAATAAAACTGTTTTGGACTATTTAGATTCCTCCGTTTCTCATCACATTTGTTTAAATTTAAGCAAATTTAGAGGAAAGGGAAGGGTTTTGTTTGCAAAAAAACTATGAGTGTTAAAGCTCGGGCTAAGTATAATCCGAACAAAGGTATGTGTAACAATTTTGACACTACAGGATTTTTTACGCTAAAGCATCACAATGGACAACATATGGAACCGACGTTCCTTTGACGGCAAAAGAAAGGTGCGATGAACGAGTTATTCAAACTGGCACACATCAGTGTTTGCGCAAGTTAAAAAAAAATGGGAAACGCTCTTGGCTTCCGGTTCTGAATACAAAACTCACGCTACATGCACACCCGTTCTAGCGTTGCAAAGCGTTTAATTGGACAATCTCGCGAACATAGTAAGAGTTCATTGTATGTAAGCAATTATTATGTCAAGATGGATATCGCTAAGCAGTTGTTTTACACTGTTGTTTTCAAAACTTATCAATTTAGAGCCTGCACTATAAAAGACATCTATAAAAGCTGAGCTAAACTTCTCTAAAAACACAGTATTGTGCTGCCACTACTATACTACTTATGCATAAGACTTTCACAAATGACACATTGAGGAAGTTCACTTTTAAGGTGACCAAACTCATTAAGGTGACCAAACTCAATTCTCAAAAATCTCTACTTTGCAACCGGTTAAAATTCGACAAATGGTGAAATAATGCACTGTTACCATAGCAACCTTTCCACAGACAGTCACCTCTTTACTTAAAAGCCCTTTATAAATTTTTTTTTATGAACTTGTAATTGACGATCTGATGCTCAGAAAAAAAACGTGAGTTTTGTAAAGTTCTTATACGTTTCATAATTACAACAGCTAAAGACTACCGGACCGGTTTACACGCTCCGATTTTTCGGGCCGACAGTATCGGGCCGTGGATCGTACTTGTATTATGACACCCGATTTCCGGCCCGATTCATGAAGTTGAACGTAAATTAATTGGCCCGATTCGGTATTATATAGGATGCACGTAAAACCGGATCTTGAATCAATTTTTGCCCAAGTTAAAACGGATTTAGCTTAGGTCAAAACAGCTTAGCAAACTAGGTAAAAACAGGTTAAATCTCGATTTTCCCCGCAACAGGAGCCCATAACCCGGAGCGTACAACTCCCATAATGGGGCTATGTCAGGGCATTTTTACAGACCCAGCTATTTTCAGACGTTTTTTTTTTTTCGCGAAAAGTTCAGTTCCAGTTTGCACGCGTCCAAGCAGTTACTTATGCAGGGCTTATGATTGGCTAGCAAGGCTCCCGTTAGGAGACTGAATGCGCGTGAAAATCAATCTAAAAATAGCTCGATCTCTGAAAACGCCGTGACGCAAGTATATTGAAGTTGTACGCTCCTGGTTAAGGGCTCCTGTCCCGCAACATGTTTGACCAGCAGTGGTGTGTGTAATGTAAGATATAAGCATTCACTCTGAATTAGTATGAGATATCGCAACATGCGCAAGCTGACATATTTACAAGAAACTATAACTATTCAGAGCACATTTATCTTAAAGTAAGCGAATGGTCGGCAATTGGTGCGGAATGGCGGCGGATTTGTGACGTCAGTTGTATGTATGAAACTCGCGTGCTTATCAAAACAGGATATTGTTAACCAAATACCGATCACAGTTTGTCTCCCGTCTAAAACGATTAGAAATGTTTTTCCTCTTAGTGGACGCATTTACCCGACCTTTTCACAATTTTTTCCTCTAAAACCCAAATAAAACTACGGTCTTTTTATCTTTTATCTGCAAGTTATACTGAAGTTAAAAGCCATTGTTCTTTGATTTCCAAAAGAGTGTAGAGTTTCTAGCACATTACATGATTATACTGCATTGTATAAAAACAGATTCCTACTTCTTATGTACTGTGCTTTGACATTTTGAAATTGTGGCCAAGGTAAATGGTATGTACGGAGGATTAAATTTTCGAGCTTGCGCCAATGCACCATTGCAATTTGCTGCTTCTTGGATGCAGTTGCATGTAATAACGATAACTTGGGGCAGCCTTAATCAACCTGTTATGCAATTTACACGTCAGTACGCTCGGTTCGTGTATCAACTACAACAGTCTGTAGCGTTTTCATTACGCCAGAAATTGACCAGATAAGTACTTCGAATACTTGTTTAAAGCAAATTGCAAGATACATAAATAAAAGGCACAAGCACTATTACCCATCGAATTCTAAATTATTTGCGTCTATAGTACTCATTGCACGATACGTTAAAGTCACTCTTTAAGAGCCTCAAGTAATTCTCTCCAATCGTCTCCGCCTTCTACCTGCTGTTGGGTTGACGTGAAGTGTTCGAACAGACTTTCTCGTAATGAACTTCCCTCACCACTCTACTGGAAAACAAAAACGAAAGTCATTATGATATAACAACAACAGGGCAGCATAATCATTTCACCGGGGAACAGCATACACCTTTTTAGGGGTGATTGCCTGAATCGCCTCAGAGTAACACTGCTAGGAAATACTATGGAATTATTGAAACGTGGAAAGCCTGGGAGAAGTACAGGAAGCAATTAAGAAGCTGAAGAATGGGAAAGCTCTGGGGTTTGACAACACCACGGCTGAATGATTGAAAGTAAAAGTAGAGTTTCGGTATGGAAAATACATGAGATTCTGTCCGAGATATGGCCATCTGAAACTATCCCAGAAGCATGGAGAAGAGGGTTGATTATAAAGTTATCCAAGAAAGGAAACCTGAAAGAGTCTAAGAACTCAAGAGGCATAACCCTGCTTTCTATTGTTGGGAAGATACTGGGTAGAATTGTCATTGACAGAGTAAGAAATGGAGTCGATACGAGGCTGAGGAAAGAGCAGGCGGACTATCAACAAGGAAGAGGAACAATAGATCAGGTCTTCATTCTGAGGAATATCATAGAGCAGGTGAACGAGTGGCAAGCAACCCTATATGTCAACTTCATAAATCTCGATAAGGCCTTCGTTTCCGTACACCGCGAGAGCTTGTGGGTGATTATGCAGAAATACGGAATTCCAGACAAGATGGTGAGAATAGTGAAACTATTCTACGAAGGCTTTCAGTGTGCCGTAGAATACCAAGGAGAAATTTGTGAATAGTTTGACATTAAGACTTGAGTCAAGCAGGGCTGCAAAATGTCATGATTCTTGTTCCTGACGGTGATGGACTGGGTCACGAGAAGTACAGTTGGCCAAGGTGAGAAATGCATAAGGTGGAAGTTTACTCCGAAGCTCGAAGACTTGGGTTTTGCTGATGACATAGCCCTCCTGTCCTCTAGTAAACAACATATTCAGGATAAGTCACTGAGAGAAACTGGATGAAGAGGCCAGGTGGGTAGGACTCAGGATCAACCTCGAAAAGACGCAGATGCTAAGGATAAACGAGAGGACTCAAGCAAGGATCACAATTAATGAACAACCTGTGGAGGATGTCGATGAATTGACCTATTTGGGAGCTAAAGTTTGCAAGGAGGGCGGTGGCGTGAAGGATCTTAGAAACAGACTATCCAAGGCAAGGGGTGCTTTCACCAGTCTCAAAAGGATCTGGAGCTCCAATAACATCTCGAAGAAAACTAAACTCAGGCTTTACAAGACCCTTGTACGACCCGTCTTGCTATATGGTTGTGAGATATGGAAGATGAATAAAGGAGACGATAAGACAGTTGATGTGTTTCAGAACAGATGCTTGCGAAGAATCCTGCGCATTCGACGGCAAGCCCATGTTAGAACCGAGGATATATATACTATATATACTGGAACGATCAGAAATTAGATCGATGAGCAAGTAAGTTAAATCCCGAAGATGGAAAATGATCGGTCATATCTTAAGACAAGATCATAATAGCGATGGTAATGTGGCTATGACCTGGGCACCAGAAGGCACAAGGCGAAGAGGGAGGCCTAAGACGACGTGGAGGAGGACTGTGGAAAAGGAGAGGAGAGAGGCAGGTTGGAGTTCTTGGGAGGAGGTGCGAGCGGTGGCACTGAGCAAACAGGGAGAGTTGGAGAAGCTCTGTGGAGGCCCTATGTGCCACGAGGCAAGAGGAGGAAAGGTAACAGGTAACAGAAAAGCCTGGGAATGAGTATGCCAGACAAAACATCATGACAAAGCACAGACAGCCCAAGCTCAGTGTCAAAGTTGGGCAATAACTACATGGCTGCAAATATAAGGATTTCTTTAGATTGTGGATTCAACAAGATAACTATAGGCAAGAGTTCTCTTTAAAAAAAGGCGTACCGTATTGTCACGATCTGTTGCTTGATTCCTGTGTGGATACTTCCTGATGTAACGCAACTGATTTAAGTGATTTCTTTTGCTTCTCAGGTTTCCATTCAAAAGAAGAGCTCTCTCTCTCTCTCTCTCTCTCTCTCTCTCTCTCTCTCTCTCTCTCTCTCTCGCAAACTCGTCGTTCTAATTTTTATATACTTACCACATCGGTTCGTTTGTCAGTAGGGTCATCCCTTTCATCACGATGCCTCCGATCCAGTTCCTGCAAAGAAGCATCAATTCCGGTTTGGTTTGGCCTTCCAGTTGATCCAGCCTTCTTAGCTGCAGAATCTTCTTCCCAGCTGACACTCGGTTTGCTTGCTGGTTTTGCAACTGAACTCGACGTGCTTTCGTCTCTCTTGAAAGTGCCACTTGGTGAATCGGAGATTTCATCTGTTCTCGGTGTACTTGTTGTAGGTTTGGATGTTGATGATGACTCAGGTGTTTTGCCGTGATCGAAAAACTTCCTAAACTGCTTCAGTTCTTCGTCTAACTCCTGCTGGTTCATCAAATAAACCGGTCCTCCTAACTTTTCCTTGCTGCCACTAGGGCTCTCGTACCGTTTCAGGACCGTCTTAGACGCATCGGATTTCTTAGCCATCCGTATGACTTGCTCACGCGTTAGTCCCCGCATCCAACGAGCCTCTCTTTCCTCCGGAGTCAACAGTTCATCGTCATCGTCGCTGTCTGATTCAGGATGCCTCGGACGTTTTGGCTTGATAACCTGATGATAAACACCACACAACACTTGTACCAATCCCCTCACAGATTTATGACAGCGTTATTCCAGAAAAAAGAGCGGCACACTTAAAACACAAACTGAAATCATACGGACATCATTTGCTTCGACGGTGTAAAGGTTACAGGATATATTTTTGTTTATTCTTTTACTTTGTTTATGAATCCGCCCAGGCCACAATCTTTCAATTAAACGAACAAACAAACGAACAAAGTACACGTGTTCTTTGAAAGTTGTGGCGAAATTTGGCTCAAACAGTGGCACCTGTAATAGTCTTTTTTTTTTTTCAATCTCTCTATTATTTAGGTTGCTTGATTAAATGCAATACCTTTGAGTATACTGGCTCTGGTTTGGGTTCTTCCATCGAGGGAGAGGGGCTTGGTGGGACTTCCACAGCAGCAGAATGTCTCACCCGCTCATATAGGGGATCAAAGCTCTCTGTAGAAGATTCAAATGGCCGAGACGGCTCCAGCCTAGGGCCTTTATCCTGTGGTATCAGAGGATCTTCGTATTCGTGTGTTTTATCCACGCCATTGAGTTCAATATCTTGGTCTTGTTCTGTTTGTTCCGTGCCTTCTGATACCAATCTCTGGCGCTCTTGTTGCCGCTCTTGCTCCCGACGCTAATTAAAGAAAAAAAGGGGCGGTTAATTCTGCAAAAAATACTTCCACAATTTTGTCTTCTTTTTGCGTGGCTAGAAGGCAACTGGAAAAAAAGACAGCATCAGACGGTTAGGCCTGAAACTTGCAGCTAGTCAGAGGGAACAAAATCTCAGTGGTTTATCAATTCGAAATCAGTGCTTCTAACCTCTAAATCTTCTTGGGGACTTGCTTTAAACACGTCACCGCCTTGTCCTCTAACCCAATAGCTTCCTCTGCGACCTTTTCTCCAACAGCAACAGCAGTACTTGAAAGCATCTTGGACCTGTAAATGTGACAGTTCGTTCCATGTAGTTTAATCCGAATTCCGGAATCCAGGAAATTTTTGCTTTTGGAATCCGGAATCGTGGGTTTTCGATCCCAGAATCCAGATTTAGGGATCCAGTATCCCGCCAACAACTGGAACGCAGCCACTTTTGGAATCCGGGATCCTTTGAGGTAAAATCAGGAATCTGGAGTTCGGAATCCAGCACCAGGAATCCGGAATCCACAGTGTGGAATCCAGAATGCAACTGAGGATGCATTTTGCGCATTGGGGCTATTCCGGAATAACAATAGACGGAATGGTCGGCTTACTCATTTTTTGGGCACTTACTCCGTTTTCGGAATGAACACAATAGTATTACGCTCATTCTGCTCCCAGTCGATCGCAGAATGAACGGAATCAACAGAATACGGTTTACTCGGGATACGCGGGGTTTTTGGGGGTGGGGTGGGGGGAAATAGTTTTGGCGCGAAAATCGTGCGCGGCCGCCAAATGTCACTGTTAGTCGTGTCCAGACTATTCCGAGTGTTAGTTCTCAGGTCACCTCTGCAAGAACCCTTTCGTTTTCGGAATAAGCGTTGTTTTAGAAAACCTTATTCCTGTTATTCCGGGATTATCTTACATGGGGCGAGTCAGTAAATGAAACGACAGTGGAAGCTGGTAAAGCCAAGTAAAAGAGTCACAGCTTTGACTATCTCAATGGAGAAAACCCTTGTTTCTTATACGTATAATATTTTACGCTGACTGCGGAAAACTAAAAGACGCTCCATAGCTTATTTTGTAGGCCATAGAAGAGGCGCTATCACGTCATGTTAGCCGACTACTTTGAAAAGACGTGTTGAGGCCTTGCATGAGCGGAGTGGCAAAGATGGTCTCCTAGCTGAAGCTACCAAAAACCGTTAATGTCATACTATTGCTTTCTTGTTTGCTTCGAAAGACAGACTCTCAAAGAGGTCACCCAAAGTTTTCCCTGTTCACAAACTCAACATCATCAACAACAACAACAACAACAACAAGAAACTTCAAACAGTACTAAAACAATCCAATGGATACTATTGCAGTATTTCTCTTCTAATATGGTCCGCACGTCCATGAACTGGACGAATAGTTTTATCATCGTGTCGCATGATCTCCGACGCAGATTATAAAAATCCTTAACAAATTGTTTCAGTGAGCTATCACCATGGATACAACAGGTGGTAAGCCACTGACTGGTCATATTCAATGACTTAAGTTTCAAGTACAACAAAGAAAAAAGAAATCTTACCTGCCGGTCCATTATAACATAAAATAACAAAAGCATGAATCCCTGAAAGAAAGAAGGAAAGAAACCAACTGTATGTGAGAAAATTCTGAAGTTCGTTACACAAGGAACCATTGCAGAGAATGTATAAAGCATATATTTGAACTGAGAAAAAATAATTTTAAAGATAGAAGATCATCGCCGTTATGAAAGCATGGACCATCCACCGCGCGAAGGCGGCCAGCGAGCGCTTACCATTCTTCTCTTTTCGAGTCAGGGAGCAGAACGAAAACCTTCCCGATCAAAGTCAAACATTATACACAGTGAAAAAATAACCTCCCTTCAGAAGTCCTAAAAATCACTGAATTAGTGCTGAACATGGAACAAAATGATGTTGTGAATTGAAGGAAATATCCTCACACTTCCTGGACAACTTAAGCAATTGCCTCATGTATGCACTTGAAAAATTCCAGTGACTTCTACGGGATTCGAACCCACGACCTCTGCGATGCCGGTGCAGTGCTCTTACCAACTGAGCTATACGCCTTATTCCAAAATGGCCACCATTTTAATACTCTTTTGTTTTTATTCAAATTAGCCCTTGTTGCCTAGTCTTTAAGCCCAAAATTCAAAAGAATATTTAACCTTGAACGAGGCAAAAAGGGCTAATTTGAATAAAAACAAAAGAATATTAAAATAGCAGCCATTTTGGAATAAGGCGTATGAAGCCACACAATTGAGAGCAGGTCAATTTGTTGGGCTCATGCGTGTTTTCCCGTGAAAGGAATGATAAATGAAATGATTGTGAAGTGCGGTTTTTAGACATGAATTGAAGGAATGATCCTCACACTTCCTGGACAATTTAAGCAATTGTCTCATGGATAAAATGATGTTGCTTTGACAGAGCAGTATTCACTTGAGTGTCGAAAGTAATTGTGCCTTTAAGTAATTTGCTTAATTTTGGTTTTGGTTTACTCCATGATTGGATCAAAATACTTGCACGGGATTTTCAACCAATCAGCTGCAAAACTTTCAAAATTGATTGAATTGCGACTGACATTGCAACTTTTACACATTGGCTTTCCCGCGTTTGGCGCCGGCTGCGTTCACCTGCTGCGCGTTCTGATTGGCTAGTAAAACTGACCGATTCGTGAATACCTGTGCTTTGATTTGTGGTTGGCCGAACGGTGTATTCCCCTTTTGGTTTTACGACAACCAATTGAAAACGCTTCTAAACTAACCGTGATTGTGCAGCATATGATGAAGAGAATGCACAGCAACGCCTTCCAGTAATATGTGATGAGAAGAATTCCCATCAGCCATGTGATGATAAACATAAGCATCAGAATGAGAGAATATCGAATGCGAACCCTGGAACAAGAAAAAATACTTCCATATAAGAGAGAGATGAAACACTGCTGGATAACTGCATTGGAAAACGCAGATTGAGCGAGGCCTTCGACAAATACGCGGCCATCCTGACAGCTCACTATGCGCGCGGCGGAAATACAACTGCAGAAAAGTAAATAATTTCAGAAAAACTGCGACTAGACTGATATCATTTTAAGCGCTTTCATAAAGAGGTTGATACTACTGCAGTTGTCGAGAGACCTAAAACTTGTACTCGACGTCACCGTGTCACAAGTTTAGCTGGAAAGACTGAGAACAGACAAAGCCAAGACTCAGCAAGGCGGTACTAACATTAAATAACAAAATAAATCACCTAAATCGTGTGTTGCGATAATAATTTTTCAGCCCTTGTCTTGGTAGTCCAGTGATTGCTCTCCATATTATGATGAAATTAAAGCAGCTAACCTGCAAGCAGATGATAAAAATCTTGTTGACTAAAGGTAAACAGAACACGGAATAGGCATAAAATCTCATCGCTTTTAGTTTGTTTTTGTTATTTTTTCCCGACCGGTTAGATTTGAATACACAAAAACTCGAATGAGTGATAACTTCACAATATGGCTGGGCCTTCAAGAAAAGCCGATGTGATAAAGTATTTGGCATGATTATCTAATATAACTGTGCGGCATTATGTGGTGTTTCGAGTTTGCGGCCTTCGTCATAGCAGACGTTTTAACGGGCCATTTCTGAGCTCACTTCAGCCTCTTGGTCAAACCGACTCCGATGATAGTGAAAGTACTTAAAGTTTTACTTTCCATGTGAATGTGAGCTAATTTTCATAAGAAAGACTTTGTACTTTAACTCTCTTTGAATAACAGGCTGACTTAGACTTGGAAGGGGACAGCTATTCATAGAGTTATTTTTATGGAGTTACTTTTATAGAGTCAGAGTTAAGCCTCCAAAATCTGAATTCATGATTTTGGTTAGCGTTAGCTTAAAGCTTAGTGATTAGGTCTAAACCATGATTTAAGAGTCAAGTCGGTTCATTTAATTTTGGCTTTCCAGAATCTTGGATTCAAGGATTTTGGCAGTCCAAAATCTTGAAGTCAGGATTTTGGCAGTCGTTAATTCTAACTCTAAGTCATAACTCTACTGAAATAACTCTATTGCTAGTCGACCTCGACTTGGAAATGGCAAAATGGGCAGACAACTGAGTCGATTATTGTACTTACAAAGAAGAAAACTACCGCAGGAACAAAGAAGACCCAAACCAAAGGATTGGATATCGACAGCCAGCACCTGGAAACAACATTTGTTAAATTAACAATACGAGACGAAAGGTCATGGAATGCTGCATTGGTAAGCGCCCATTGATGACAAGGCATCTGGGTAGCTGAACTAATTTAATTAAAGAACTGGAGAGAGAGAATGCTGGAAGAAACAGATCGAATAATTCAAGGCAGGGAGAAGGATACTTACGACATGAAGCTTTCAAAGTCGACGAGTTTATTTATCAGCCACGTTATAAACATCGCAATCCCAGGTAAACCTTAAATAAAAGCAAGTATCGTACTTGAAAATGGATTAACTATGCGTTTTCCTCATTTCTTTCTATTGCATGCAGGTTCTTTTTATTGCATGTACTGTCCAGGGTTCACCACAAATATCGTTTAATGACTACTGCATATTTGACTGGGAGATTTAGCAATTTCGAATCCCTTCATATTTGGAGCAATTCTGCGTGTTTAGCTGAGATTATGGAAATGAGGATCGAACAGTGCGAACAAAAACAAAGTTCTCCTACGCAAAAACTTTTAAACGGAACGAAAAGTCTTAAAGAAGCAAATGCGCGCACTGTTAGAACCGCGCACACGTAGCACCGTCATTCCTTACGTTTGATCTTGCCTACCTACCTGCGTCTCCCTTTAAAAAAAAAGTTTAAGTGGTTTCAGCTTATTGTTATTATTATTATTATTATTATTACTCACCCCATCCTAACAGAAAGTAGATAATCCAGTATCTCTTTCGAGGTCCTTTTTCTGTGATCCACGTTCTCATGTAAACGCCCTCAGTCAAAATCCACGAAAATGCGCAAAGGAAGAAGTAATGAACGAGGAACGAGTAGATATGGCAAAGGTTCTAAAAACGAGTCAACAATTGTTCTTATTATAAACTGCAACTGACGGAGGAAGCAGCGCGTCGATCGTTTTTCAAAAGAAAATTCTTTTTTTAAAAATATGACTCGAGAACTGAACCAAACACTGTATGTGCCGAGCGATGGAGAAACAAGGGCAAGTCCCCTCCCCTTTTTTCTCGGCGATACAACGTTTTGTCAAAGGTTGTAGTTCATTTGTGTGTTTGACAGCATTTAGAAATATAATACAGAACTAGGTCGTCAATAATCAACACTCGACGTGTCTCTCGAATACTTCTGTTTCTAGCACATTGGTCATGTGACTCTACGAAAAACCAATCAGCTAATTGGGATAAATACGATTGATGGTCAAGCGGTTTTCAATTGAGTGCCTTAAAACCCAAATCAAACTAACTGTAGAGCCATTCACGTTCTGAAGGAAATATACCCTCAGCCAATCACAAATCGAAGTAATTTACGACTTGGTTTTGCTAGCCAATCAGAACGCGGGAAAACTTAACGAGAGAGACTACGTCGCAGTCGGTTTTCATTTTGCATCTGATTGGTTGAAAAGTTCGCGTCTTTTGATCCAATCATAGCAACTACGACACACGATTGAAAACTCCTTTAATGCTGACGCAGTGATTTACCAAGTTGTTATAAGAGGCCAAGCCCAGGAGAATTAAGACGAAGGTGACGATGACGGAAGCACAAACACACATATGCATCGCCCATGTACGATCAGGTTCCAACCATCTGGAATGAATTGAAAAGCAAAGCGGCAGTTAGCAAAAGCGGATCGTAATTAGAGGCAACAGTTTAGCGCAACACTTGCACCTTTCCGGTATAAGTGAGCCAAAGAAGTACGAGAACAAATCTCACAGCTAATTTTGTATATCACGACAGGGATGTCAGTCTGTGGTTTATATATTAAACAATTAGATTATGAGCTCGAGATTTCTATCGCGTGATAGTCGACGAGGGCGCAGCCCGAGTCAACCATCACGCATAGAAATCGAGAGCGAATAATCTAATTGTTTTAGTATAAATCTACTAGTCGTTCAAAACTAAACAAGTAAATTATCTATATCCTAATCGCAGACACTTCGAAACACTTCGAAAACGCGACGAAGTGGCCGCCATTTTGTTGAAAACCGCTACTCGCTATCTATCACAGAATAGATAGCGAGTAGCGTAGCCAATCAGAGAACGGCATTCGTGATAGAACGCTAGTAGATTTATACTAAAATCATATATGAGTTGTCCATGGTTTACGTTTAAATCTTTTTTTTTTTTGGTTTAATTTAAACGTATTTTCCATTGTTTGCCCCAAAAGCACCTAGGCTTATCAAGGGGGCTTACAATAATACAATAATCAGGCACACAAAGTTACAACAAATAAATTTACATAAACAAAAGTATGAATTAAACAGTTAGATAATTAAATAGTGGCCATCGAAAAGCGATTAGTATTGATTATAAAAGTCTGGACTTCGCGAAATAGAGCACAATTGATATCATAATTTGCAGATTTCACGCCGTACAACATTAAATCTTAACTGTGAAGCATGAGTATGCTGGGCTGGACGTAAAGTGCTACGGTTGGCCAAGAACTGAGTCACTTCGTCCTCGCCTCGCGTGAATCGATTCTCGCGCGCGAGGCTGTATCCCAGCATCAGTATTAGGAAGTGACAACTTGAATGTAAACGCACTTACGGGCAGAGAATCAAGAGAATCAAGAAAGTAAGGACAGCAAAAGCAATGATTATCCAAGATGCGATGTAAACACAGTGGATGAAATCACGTATTCCTTGTGTCGACTGCAAGAGAAAAAAAAACGTGTTAAAAGTGTCCTGTTGTCAGTCGAGCAATGAAAAAAGATCGTTTCACCATTAGAGATGCGTCCATGCACAAAAGGAAAAGAGACGAAGGGAAAGAAACAGGCTTAAGAATTTTGCCTTTAATTATACAACTGTAAAGCGACATGTTTGTGTGAATTGATACTTGTTGTCTAAGATGTACAAACTCGAGATTTTCATTGTTTGCTGATTTCTGGCTGAAAAAGGAAGTGGAACATTCCTTGAATGGACAGGCTAGCTGACGCCAGGGTACTATGGCTTCTATTGTACTTCAATTTCTTCCAGTCTCTTATCATACAAATACAAACAAATTTCTAAACCACTCCCTCAGAGGGGATTTTCTAGGCCAGAATACCAATGTGACTGTCCAAGGCCACTTTTTACCAGGCTGTACTGCTGCAGTTTACAATTATTGACGAATGTAACAGATGCCTCGCGTATGCAAAGCGCTGGCCATGGCACATTGAGTTCTTTAACGTCCCACAGAGTTTGTAAACCGATATTAGGGATCTTACGAAACAACGACGACGACGGCTACGAGGACGTCACTTAATAATGTAAGTTCGCGTTATTTGTATCACTACGCAACTATTTCATGTCGTTCCGCATTTAAAATGTGTAGTAACTGTCGAGGAATTAAACTGATATGAGCGGGTTAGAAGCGTAAGGAGAAAACTAAAAATTCATGGTCACATGTTAAGGTCCTCCACAGAACCTGAAATGTGGCCATTTCACGTCGTTATTTAGGAGATGGCGGTAAAGAAATGTACCAAAACGTAAAACGCACGTGCAGAACGCGCACAGCCATTGCTTTTGCTCACGAAACCTATTGTTTTGTAGCGTCGTCGTTTCGTAAGCTCCCTATTGTGTGAGATGAGACGGAGCCTACGGTTTATCGTACTTGTGCGAGAAGACTATAAGGTCTAACCATTTGTAGATGTCATTATAAAGGCAGCATTTTCCTCCTTTGTTGTTTAAAAACTCCCAGTGTTTCTCCGGCCGGACTCAGTCTCCTGCACGGACCAGCAGTCCGGTGCTCAACCAACTGACCCCACCGGTGAGCGGACGTCAGACGCCGATGACGTTCGCTAAAAAGCCGTGGAATGTTTCAGCCAGCATTATATTTACTAATCTTGTTCAAGTCTCTGCCGTCCGTTCACATTGGGTTGCTGTTATTTTGCAGACGCCTTGTTCGGCTTTGTTTTCGTATTACTGCCGAAAAAAGCGTCTGCTATCGCAGGTTAGGTTGCTGTAGGCGACAATCTGTTTTACCGGTTTTGCTTTCTACTTACCACTTGTTTGACGGGAGGAAGGGGTTTGCTTCGTAAGACTGCGAAATTGGTCATGTGATCACACTGACATGTAGTCTGGATACGATTGTACGAGGATACGTTACAACCCTCCTTAGACCACCCCCCATGGGGCGCGTTCCTAAAAAAACAAAGCCAAAAATAGTTCAAATGAGTTTCTTCTTCAGTAAATGATGTACACTTGCCTCCAGACAAATTTTAAACCTCATCAACAAATGCGGGGCAAACTAGGGTCAACATTTGTTCTAGTGATCCAGCATTTGCAGGAGGAATAAAATATAGCGTGTCGATGAAGTTTCACTTACATGTTAAAATCCCAAAATGCACAGATTGGTTCCTCGTCATCCTCGAGCTAAAAATTAACAAATTAAAAAAAAAGGAAATTATGTAGCAACTGAAAATTAGGTCCCGTATAGCTTTAAGGTAATGCGACAGTGAAACACTCATAGAGGGCTCAAGGGATAAGAAATCTTTATCATGATAATTCTTATAAAATTATGTGGGACACTATTCCAGCGGAGCTCGCGAAGATCGAAGGGATCTTTCTTCTCAGGGTAAGGCTAAATGACAAAAGTATCTGAAAGGTGCTAGCCATGTGGCAAAAGAACCATAAAAGCATGAGCATAAAAATTAACTTGATAGACATTGTGAGCATCAAATGGAGACTCGGAAACTCGGAAAAAACCGATCCACAGATGGGATTTGAACCCACGACCCTCCGTTTCTCAGTTTTAAAAAGATCTGGTTCAAAAGTAACGAAAAATTTTGTTTGTTCGAAAGCCGGGTAACGATGGGTGATCAAATGTGAAAGCCCTCCTTCTTCAGTAGAAAACAAAAGTTAAATTTTGAAGCCAGAACACATATTTTTCCTTTTATCCTCGAGGTTTCACTTTGAAAATATGTCTCAAGTTTTTTTTAGATCGACTCCCACGCTGTACAGATCCCAAGGGGATTAGGCGACAGCCAATCATATGGCGGACCTATATGGCGGGCCAATCATATGGGGGGCGAGCGTGGCCTATCCACGCGGACAAATTCCCGGCACGTGAATGTTGCCTAATCCCCTTGGGATCTGTACAGCGTGGGAGTCGATCTAAAAATAACTTGAGACATTACCTATGGAAAAGGGCATGTATGGGAAATGCCCTCTCTTCCCCCTTTATTGTCTCTTGATGGGGTCTATGGGCTGCGCAATTTTTAGCCTGCGAGCAAACTCGTTTCTAGGGCTGTTTCCCTTCGCCTGTGAAGCAAACCTCGAGTATAGTTACTCCATACCCCCGTCAAACCGGCAGTGTATTGGGTCGGTCTGCGACGCAGGCTACACAATTTACGCAAAATTAATTAACAAAACTAGCAGTCATTTGATCCACGGCCGAGCTAGTGAGAGGCACGGACCTATCCTTGAGATGACATCACAATCTGCTTTGCTTTCTTGTTTTCAAAGAATTTCTGCATTGCGACAAAATTTGTGACGTCATCTCAGGAACAGAGCCATGCCTCACGCTTCCTCGGTCTCAAGTCAAATGACTACTCGTTTTGTTAGTCGAAAGGGAAATTTCGAGGACAGAAAGGCGAAGAGATTTATCTTAACAACAACAACAACAACAAAAAAACACTTTTACTGAATACACCACGAGACCGTGGGTCGCAAATAACGCGGCGGAAAACTCACATTAACTTCCTGAAGATTTTTGGACGCGATTACAACAGGTTGAGCCAGTTTACTGGATGGTTTAGGATTCATGGACGCGGAAATCACAGCTGAGTTGATCTCAAAAGCGTGTCCCTTGTCACTGTAAGCACTGGCAAAACAAAAAGAACAGAAAATAACTCGCATCTTTCAGCTATCATTTTTTCGATTGTCTATAAAGGACTAATAAATAGAAGCGAGAGCTTGTGTACAGTTTAATAGCATTTCATTAGAAACTCAACAGCTAGTCCGTTTGTGAATGTGCGAAATGATTGATACTAATAGCTAATCAGGCACGTCTTAAAAAAAGCGAAGATCGCCACCGAATTAAAAGAAACGATTGAAAATTGCTTGTGATCAGATGTTGGAGATGGTTAAGTTCCCTTGCACAAAAATGCATTTTATATAATGTATTTTACAACACCGTTCTACCTTTCAAATGAAAGAATCCTTGTGAGTGTTCTGTACAAAAAGCCAGAAATTCGGATTCCATTATTATCTATAAAACAAGAACATTAACAAGGAAATTGAAGGTAAGCAACGTTGCGACAAATAGCTTCAGTTAATAAACTATGTATTAGGCAGGTTTGCCGTAGTGGTTAGAACGATCGCCTTCCAAAATGTTTCTCGGGTTCGATTGCCGAACTCAAGGTCGTCTGTGGATTAAGCCGTTTGTCAGTTTCACATCTTCTTAAAAATCAACCTTTGCACCTCGTCGCTTGACATTTAGGCCCGCTATGTGGTGTAAGACAAAATTGTCTACCGAAGGAAATAAGAAGAGTGCTAGGAAAATTTTGTTGTATCTTTGAAGTCGACACAAAGCAGAAGAAGCAAAAAGCTTCTTGACCCCGTCAAGAAGCTAAGGGCTATGCCCAATCCAAAGAAATTCAAATTCCCGGGTATTGTGGCTACAAAAGTTTGAGTTTGAGCAGAGTAACATTTATATGGTCAATTTTTAAACGTACCATCATCCATGGATTTAATCATGTCCTGTTTTAGCACCACAAACGTTGAGGTATTCCACTTCTTTTGCACGTCCGCTAACTCGGACCAAGCGTAGTTTGGAAAAGTGATGTCTTCCGATACGGTCTTTGGATCGGCTACGCCAGCACCCATAACTGTCAATAGTGTGAAATTCAACGTAAACCTCTCTTCCTAATGATCATACGTAACTCAGAGAGAACAAAGGCTAAGGTAATGAAACATCTGGGTGAGAATGTTTCTTTCGACATCCATACAAGGGGGATATGGCGTCGCTTACAAACAGCAGTCATCCTGCTTCCGCCATCTTCGATTGCGAGCCTTATTGAAATTTCCAAAGAACCACCGAAATTGATTGAAGACATCTTCATCAACTTGATCAAAATCACCAGATCACAAAGGATGTCATCACAATCACTAGATATTCTGCAAGCACGCATGACTAACTGTCGTTCCGGTATAGAAAAGGGATTTCCTCTATTAAAGGTTACTCGACGGCACGTAACGTTTACATTACCTTAAATTGTTTTCTCTTATCTGGACCATACCTTAACTTGCCAATTTGCCATTTGCAAGCAATGCCGGTTAATTTTTAACATACCAGGTTGTAAATGGGATGGGTTCATTCAATTGACTGATTATTTTGTGAAGGGTTATGTACATATAACTCTGTATTTCGGAGGACACTTGTTATCTGTAAGCCCCAGATGCCAAGTTCTGATCTTGCGAAACTGAACAGATAAAATTGTGCGTACCAACGTTCTCAGTTTTGATTATGGCTAGATCTCTGTTGACTTTGGGAGGCATAACTCGAGCAGCCTGTCGTCCATATTCTTCTAGAAGCAAGATGAATTTAGATGCCGTCTGTTTCAACTGCGAACAAAATCACAACTGCAATGTAAGAGATTTCTTACTGAGTATTACGGAATGAGAGCAAAAGTGCAGCATGCACGGACAGGCTTCATTTAGCCCGCTATTGTTACACTAAGAGATATTGCTTTTATAAGATATACTACCATTATTTCGTCAAAATACAGGAATTTCCCACATAATAAACCAATCATTACTGGCTTGTGGTTCAGCTACATGCTGTAAGCGTGGCTCTGCGTGAAGATGTATACCACTCGAATACGTGGTTTAGGTGTAAGACGAAGGCCCACCGCTCTGTCGCCGGCAATAGTACTTCTTGTATAATCTCACCAATAGTACTTATTGTGCATATGAGACAATTGCTTAAATTGTCCAGCAAGTGTGAGGATCATATCGTCAGTTGATTTCTAGCCCGCACTTCATAATCATTTCATTCATTCGTTCATTCCTTTCACGGGAAAACACGCATGAGCCCAACAAATTGACCTGCTCTCAACTGTGTGGCTTCATAGCTCAGTTGGTAAGAGCACTGCACCGGCGTCGCAGAGGTCTTGGGTTCGAATCCCGTTGGAGTCACTTGAATTTTTTCAAGTGCATATGAGACAATTGCTTAAATTGTCCAGCAAGTGTGAGGATCATATCGTCAGTTGAGTACTTATTGTATAATCTCACCACAGTCAACTATTTATCTCGTGTGAAATTTTCGGGAGGCTGCTGTAAAAAGCGTTTAAAAAGCGTCATTGTCGTAATATTTGCCTATCATGATTAAAGTTTGATTTTTTTAGTAATCACCTTCTGTGCAACGATAAACTCCTGCTCGTTGTTCCGATGAAGAACGTTGCTAGCCACTTCCACCACGAGCTATTCGAGACCGAAAAGTAAAAAGAACAAAATGAATTTACTCTTGTAATTTTTTAAAATTAAGATATTATGGACCATGAAAAAGTAGCTTAATCTGACTATGAATATTTATATATAGTAAACTGCAATACAACTTCCAAAAGAAAGGTGAACAGTGTATAACGACTTTGAGACTGATTTGTTTCGGTCGTCGCTCTACCTAATTCCCTACCCACTCCATGCCCGTAATAATGCAACAAACATTAGGGAGCTTTAGCAACGAGGACGGCAACGGGAACGCCACAAAACAACAGTTTTACTTGGTAAAAACTTGACAATTGTTCTGTACGCTCTGCACGTGCTTTTTAAAAATCGGTTCATTTCTTTGCCGTCCTTTACAAAACAACAACGTCACTGAAATGACCAAAATCAGCGGCTTGGGGAGAACGTGAGCACACGACGTTGAATTTTTCGATCTCTCTCCAAACTTGAACGCCGTTTATACCAGTTTCATCGTTGGGTAGCAGACACACTCACATTTTGCATTTTGAATGAGTTGAAATAATTGCGAAGTGATTGCAATGACGCAAATTCCTATTTTGAAGCAAAGTTCTCGTTGCCGTTGCCGTCCTGGTTGCTAAAGCTCCCTAATGATTAAGAGTCAACCCAAAGGAATCATTCACCTCACCTTAACTTCGCTTTCGTCATGAGCATGGTCGTCTTTCTGCTGTGTTATGTAATCAACCACTATTTGCAGTATTTCTGTGCTTGAGGCAAGATCGCCAGCCATTATTGCATAGTCCTCGTTCGGGGTTGTCAGGTTCAACAGGTTTTCTAAACCTGTTAAAAATGCACCCGCTGTTTTCGCTAAAGTTCCCAAAGAGGTGGACTGTTTCATCTACGAAGAAAAATTAGACAAACTTCATAGGATAAGTAACGTCGTTCGTATGATTACTGCAATGTAATTGAAACAAAATCACTTGCCCAGCTGCCATCAATTTATAAGAGGCATGACAGGAATAACGAGGGAGGAGCTCATGTCTGAGAAAGAGTGGGAATCACTTGGGAGGACAGGGTCAGCCTCACTTGTGCACGCATTGCATGGCTATACATTGTTACCTGACTTCCTAGGCTGACAAACTCCTCACTTTTACAGTCTGTGTAGTCAGGGTAGTACCATTTCCCCAACGTACAGTTCCGTTTAGCAAAACCTAAAATCGCAACAAGTAAACATTTATCCCCGAAGAAGAATAATGCATTCATAGCTGTTGTGAATATTACAGCGTCTTCAAAATGTACGCTCTGAAACCTGGAAGGTCAAATGACTTCAAAACGTTTTTCATATGGATTTCATCGTCTGGAAAATTATATCGACATCGGGGTTCTTGTTACGAAATGTTTATGAATAAGCCAAACAGACTACCGACACTGCAAGACGACTAAATATTGAACGCAAATGAAGAGAAAAAAAATTCTTAATGTTTGTTCGCTTGTGACTTATACTTGATCTATAAGTATGTGTTGGTGTATTTGACCAACAACAAACCTTGAATTCCTCTGGGACATGGAACCACATCGGTTTCTCCATGAGCAGCATCATTCCACGTGACGTTTAAGAACTCAGATGGACAAGCTTCTAAACAAAAAGACAGTTGATCTTGAACTGATGAATTTGTCAGTAATATTACGGGCAGATTTGAATGCTCCATAAAGGAATCGAGCCCACGATCCCCCGATGACTCTTCGGCTGCCCCACCACCGAGCTGCGGGAGAGCCGTCGGAGCTAATAAGCTATTCGATTAGGTTCTGATGGCAAGCGTTTTTCATCAAATGGTTCATGAAAAGTATCAGGAAATTGTCACATTCATTTCTAATAGGCTATTCGCACGATGGCATGTCTTACTACCAAGACCAGAGTGCATTCAGTGATCTCAGACGTCAGGCAAATGTTACCAATTGTCACCTTATTCCCCGGAGAGTAAACAAATCTGAATAAGAAAACACTTTTTGACAGAGCATTGTGGTCTTGCTGGAGTAAACTGACGACGTCATCATGCAAAAGGCCAACTGAGTATAGAACAACCAAAAGCAAAGTGATAACTGTGATCAGGAGCTACTACTGTGAGTAGGAGCGTCCAGAAGTTATAGTCCGGGCCATCTGCATAGCAGTAGATGAGGTTAATTTTTGTTTTAGCAATTCCCGTGAAAAGTGGTTTGCACGGTTGCAAGCGCTCTCCTCTGTGCAAAACGATGCTTGGCATAAAAATGAGCTGTCAATCGCTCTCACGCTAAGCCATTTGAGTGGATAAATTGGATGAGCGTGCCTGTCTCGGTCTTTTAGCGTGAGAAATGTCTTTTCAAAAATGCCTTCGTCTACTCGTGTGTTGGCGTACAAACCCATTGGTGGAATTGGACGCTCATGCTCATGGGTGCCGGATGTGATCAATCAGGGTAGCAGACCCAAACAATTACGCAGCTATTACAACAGCCCACGCGATTGGCTCAGAAAACAATAGAACCATTGAAACAAACAACAGAAACAATGAACCCTAACCATAAAAACAATAGAGCTGCGTCCCAACCAGAAACAATGAAATTAGCGGTTGTAAACAGCTGCGTGGTACCTGAAACGATCACCCAACACAAGCACAGAAGTACGCAAGTAAGTGAATACTGCTCTGAGCGCGGGAAAACGCCGCGCGGTCGCAAGGTTCATTCAGTTTTGGTTTGGATTCTGACGTGCATTTCCTGGAGACTTCCGAATCTTTTCGAGCCTTTTTCCTACGTATTGGTTAAAAACGAAGACATTTCGGGGCACGAAATGTTACAAAAACCTTGCGACCCTCGAGAAATGGGCCCTGTGATTGCTTAAGAAAGTGCCACGAGATTTTTTAGCAAATTACCAAGCGTAAGAATGTAAAAGCAAAAGCATGGCGTTATTTTATTCTATCCTCAACGGAAAATCTCTTTGCATTTAAGTAACTTGTACCTTCGGTTCTTTCAAAGGAGTACTTATAGCGATCCACTGGTATGCTGCCCAGCTTGGCTTTCTCGATCTCTGCTTTCAGGGTTTTTTCTACTGAATCATCAGAGTCCTGAAACGTCTTGACTAAAATATACGCTATCACTGAACCTTTCCTGCAAATGTGATTTTCGTGTTAGTCTATTTAATCACAGGAAACGAAACAAGAGGTGAAAAATGAAAGCCACCGAAGACTGCGAGCGATGGTCAATGAGGCTGAAAAGACACTTGGACTACTTCTACTTCTACTTCTACTAAAATTATGTATTACGAACATGACTATTTTTGTTTTACCATGTAAAGAAATGAAGTGTCCTGAACTTCACTTACCGCAGTTCGACAAGGCTGACGTCAACAAAACTATCATACTGGCTCACGAGGGACCGCACCTTTGAATTACAAATGTGTCAAACATTTTACGATTATTGGATGAAATGATATATGAAATGGATAATATATTGAAATGCGGATATGAAATCAAGTGAAGCTGATGATCTTCGCAGCTATGAACGCAATTTTAGCAATTGTGTAGAGAAGCCTGAAAAAATTCAGGACTTCCGCGGGGTTTGAACCCGTGACCTCGCGATGACGGTGCGACGCTCTAACCAACTGAACTATTAAGCTACTGATATTGAGAGCTGGTCATTTGTGTGTTCCAATGTTCCCATGATGAATGAATCAACGGGTTCAAACCCCGTTGAAGTCCTGAATTTTTTCAGGCTTCTCTACGCAATTGAAAAAAATTGCATTCATAGCTTCACTTGATTTACAATTATTGTTGGTGTTGCTTTGTAGTATTATTTAACCAAACAGGCTTTCCAGCCAGTGCACCTAGCCTGAAATGGTTTTTGTTGCCAAGATAAATCTCTTTACCAATAGCAAAATCTATTTTGCCGTTTTCTCCGTGAATGTCACCCTTAACTGAATGCGCCTACCGCTGACCAGCAGTAGGGTGACTTACGAACGAGCTCTTCAGAGGCATGGGTCTGTTTCTCAGATGACGTCACAAACTACTTTGCAATGCAGAAATACATTGAAAACAGCGGTTTGCGATGTCATCTCGGGAACAGACCTATGCCTTTCACTTGCTCAGCCGTGGGTAAAATGACTCCCAGTTTTGATAACTTCACTGACGTAACTTGCGAGGATCAGTAAAAGTGGAACCTCGAGGAGAAAAGGCAAACTGTTTCTTATGGTTTTCAGATATTACTTCTGCGAAGGAAACTCATTTTCAGGTTAGGTGGACCTTTAATCAGCTCAGACTCTGGTTAAATAACAGCAGGGCCTTACCTGCGACGTGACCTTTTCAGCAATGTCCTGGAATTCTTTGGAATCCTTGTTTTTCATGTTCTCATTAAATTGTTCTTGTGTCAGCTCCACCCTAAGCATCAAATACTCGGCGCCGGTTTCTGAGAAAGATTTTGACAAAAACAGTTTCAGCGGCTTGTGTAATCATATATTCACGTGATAATCATGTCTATCACGCAATACTCCCATAGCAACAGACCGAAATATCAGACGCGTCCTCGTCCCTTAGGGGACACGGGCCTTCTGAGGGTGGGTCGAGGACACGAATCAAAATGTTATCGTGGCTCGCATGATAAGAATAGTTTTCAAAAACCAATTAGCGAATCCGTCCAAAAAAGTAATTCAACGATTTCCAAGACTTGAAACGCCACCCTGTAGGGAGGTCCGGCAGCATGCTTTCATGCAAAAATTCAGATTTTCGCGCTCTCAAATGCCGTTTCTATCTACTTTCAGTGATTCGGACACGATGTGACCGATTTCTGTAAAACAGGCCTGGCGAGAGATTCTCAAACGACCTGAGATTTTTCGGAGCTACTTCGGGTGCCACAATTTCCTGCGTTCTATCTTAACGAAAGCGCTTCCAAGCCTTAAACCTTGCCATTCCTTTTTCCTTTCCTAACTTGAAAACACGTTCAAGGACCCGGCAACCTTCTAGAATAAACGGATCGTAGCTTTATAATTACAAATGGTTTCTCGGGCCCCAAAAGTTTTCGGAACGTTTGAGAAACAAGTCCTTGGAAACCGGCCTGGATTTGCGCCTGAGAGCAATGCCATGAACTGTAATTAAATTAAAACAAACTATTTGTACTTACGATCTACAGAGATCTTGATTTTGCGTTTATCCCTTCCAAGCTCACTGCTTGCTTCACAGGAGACTTCTGAATTTCTTACAGCCTTAAATTCTATCTCTTTTCCTGAGTCACCAGATCTCACATTCACACCATCCGCCTTTTCCGCGGGTTGACCATTAAATGTTACACGAACGTTAGGCTTTGGGTTGCCTGTTGAAACGCACTTGACTTGTACCATTGTATAAAGGCCAACTGGCTCGCTCGGAGCCTCCAACGTTGTGATAACGGGTGTTTCTGTAAACACGACAAAGTAGCAAGTCATTGAGTTTTATGCATATGCACGAGCGACCTAAATTTGATCAGAGTAAAATTTGGTCTTTTATACTTTTCGCATGTCATGACTTGTTTGTTACTTTTCGTCATTATGGTTTTCTTCAAATTTACGTGACGGCATGAAACTGTTGAAAGAGGACAATTGGCAAAACAACCATAAAATTCTGAGTTTAAAGTATAAGCACGTGTTGAGTATATCCGGCAACATAACGTTTGGAACTGGAGTTTTGTTATTTTATCTTGTGCAACATTATCAATCTTTAGCCCTAGATTGGGGGCGCTGACCCAGGGGAATTTGACACTTCCGTGGAAGCGAGAATAAAATAGTCCCACCCCAGTGCAGCTACTGAATGTCAAATTCTGGGTTCTCTCGGTCTTCCAAGATGGCTGCCACGTCAAATTCCCAACCCTGGGGCAAACACACACACACACACACACACACACACACACACACTGCAACACCCAGCCTTAGCTATTTAGGAACTAATTCACTTGAAAGTTAAATGAAAACATAGATGTCACAGAAACACGACCAAAACCCCAAAACTTGTTTATTTAGTCTTGTTTTGATGAGGCTGCCGAGGCATTGTCTATGGACTCTTACCCGGTGGCATTGTGGGTGGAGCAGCTGTGCTACTGGAGACACCACTCACTTCTGCCGGTGAGACGTCAGCTGAACTCGTGACGTTCACTTGGACACTAGCTGAGCCTAATGGCGGAGCACCTGCGACGGAGGAACTGCCATCCTCTCGGACGCTGGACGAAGGGGGAAACTCGAGGGCAACAGTCGTAGAAACATGAAACATTCTCGGAGTTCTTGTTGTTGTAACCATTTCAAGTTTTGCTGCTGAACTTGAGGGTAATAGTGCTGATCGAGCATGTACGCCTGTAGACGACGTTACTTCCGCTAAAGAGGTTACAACGGATCTTTGCTGGCCCGGTGAGACGTCAGCTGAACTCGTGACGTTCACTTGGACACTAGCTGAGCCTAATGGCGGAGCACCTGCGACGGAGGAACTGCCATCCTCTCGGACGCTGGACGAAGGGGGAAACTCGAGGGCAACAGTCGTAGAAACATGAAACATTCTCGGAGTTCTTGTTGTTGTAACCATTTCAAGTTTTGCTGCTGAGCTTGAGGGTAATAGTGCCGATCGAGAATGTACGCCTGTAGACGACGTTAGTTCCGCTACAGAGGTTACAACGGATCTTTGTTGGCCTGGAATCACAGGAAGGGCTTGAGATGACTTGCCCACAGCACTAGCTCGAGATGACGTCATCGTGGGAACTTCTGGGACAGCTTTCGATGACATCGCCACAAATGCTTCTTTATGTGATGTCCCCACATTGACGGCTAGAGATGACGTTTCCACAGACATGGCATAAGATTGCGTCACCACGGGGGCGATTTGGCGAGTCGTCATCACCACAGGGACGGCCTGAGGTGACGCCACCGCATGGATGTTTTGAGATAATGCTATCACATCAACAGGTTGAGAAGACTCGATGGATTTATCACCACCATGTTCTGGAGTTACTGCTGGAATCTTCTCTGAGGCCCGCACTGGTGGGCTGGTGAGTACATTGGCAGCAGCGGCTGTGGAGGGCTGTATGTTTGTGCCGAGCAATACGGATGATCCATCTGTTATGAAAGGAATAATGTTTAACTTAGTATTATCCGCATATCAGTAAACTTTATTGCATGTATAACGTGTAGAAGTTTGAACAGTTTGCCCTCTTACACGCCGGCAATCATGGCACGTATCGGCAAGGCGAAGTCTACGAACGAGCTTGATGACCCCGCATCAGTCTACACAACTATCGAGAGATTCGTATGTTCTAGGCATTTGAAGACGCTTTTACAAAACTAAGGATCATTAACGTCAGTCAACCATACTTTGGGGAAACGTGAGCAAAATTATTAAAGAGTAAAGGATATCGGTAAGAAATTCATAAATAAGTAAACAAACAAATAAATAATCAAGAAAGTAAATAAGTAATTAAATGAGCTTAAACGCATCAAACGGTTTGCTCTTACCACAAGCAAAAGATTCCTCTTTGAGATCTTGAAAGGAAGCGCCGCTTAGTTTAGAGGATGAGTCAGAGCATCTGCCTCTTATCTCAACTCCTTTCCCTTTAAGTATTTTCCAAGAACGATAAAATTCGCAGTCGCATTTTACAGGGTTCCCCGTCAAGTCACTGTGAAAGGAAAAAGGAAAGTGTTGTCAGATCTTTCCAGCACCACTTTGAAAAGCTAGAACCAAAAATGCCAGAAGACAAACCAAATAAAAAATTAAAAACGTTCACTGATGTATTTAGTTGTGCCTTAAAAGTAAACATTCAGGATGTGAAAATTGTACGAGAAAAGACGTCAGGTCATTCCTTTATTGAAGAAGTGTCATGTTCTGAGGTGACACCAAAAGAAATGACTTTCAAGATTCGTATTGCTATGAAGCTTGTATCATTAGAACTGCCGGACCACGTAAGGCTTACACCACGCGGTTTGTATCACTGGAGCTTTTACCTCGCTGAGCAAGACAACATTAACTTATGCCTCAGCGACTAGTGCGTATATTGAGTTATGATGCAGACGGGTAGTTTGGAGAGGAAAGAGAAGTGTCAGAGAGCCGAGGGGGACTCTAGCTTTTCGAGTCCCCTCTAAACTTTCGGCCAAAGAGCATCAAAACTCGATATAAGCACAGCTATAAAATCATCCAATAACTGCCTTATGACATTTCCGATGCATTTTCTACAAACCAAGAAACAGGTTGAGTTCGCTTATTGCTTGCAGCTCAACAAGATTATAAAGCACACGTTACAAGTAACGAATTTGCAGGCTGTGTTATGATGTTAATCATTTTCTCTTGAATTCATGGGTGAGTAGCAAAAACAATTGTATAGAAAGTATCGAAGATTAAGGATCGATGTGGCATAATTTCTGATATGTTTGATGCAATAGTACATTCTTTTTTCAAGAACTCGAGTAAAATTTCAGTTACGTGTGTCGTACCAAGAAACTAAACTCACAAACCACAACGCCACACACTGATAAACCACAAACGAAAACATCTATTTCAAGGGAACTGAAATAAGCCACAGATATTCTGTTAAGCGGAAAAAACAAGGAAGCAACGTGGCTATCAGATATATCACCAGTTTTAACCCTGTAGGATGAAGCGTACTCTTGATAATAGGATTAAATATTTCGGCAAACAAAAACCAAACTTTCAAGGCAAATCTGGACGCAACCACAAAGGGATTGTAGGAAACCGTTCATTACAAATTTAAGAAAACCTCGCCTATAATCTTGTCTAGGACGTTTGATGCCGTTTTTCCTATTCTAAGGCTTCAGATAAAAACTAATCGTATCTTCAAAACGCCCCTGTTGAATAAATAAAGAATAAACTAGATTGGAATTAATGGGGTATATTGGAGCGGAACCGTTCTTATTAGATGGCTATTGTGTTCGCTCTGAGAAAATTCTCGTCAATATATACGACTCCTCTAGATTTGCTATTCAATGAATGAAATACACCAATAATGAAAACACGAAAAACGAAAAAACAACAACAACAAAAATCGGCGGAATCTTTCTTCAATTCTGAACCCGAAGGAACTTTTTTTATTCGATAGTCGTGATCATGACATTATCACTACTGAACTAATTTGTTTTCGGTGAACCAATTGTTGCTCGACGCAAAAAAGACACATTTTGAGTCCTCAATGTGCATTGTTCCACAGTTAAGCTTTTGTGTTCGTCCCACCAGTCGCACTGTCTCAAACTGCGCCGAAATAAAGAGAAAAGTTATGGTCAATTTACAGTGAGCCGAATAATATCAAAGTTTCCAAACCACCCGCTTCAGTTCTAATATGTCGTGAATATCTGTAATGCTCGGCTGAGAACGTCACAAAAGCCTTAAGATCCCATTAAGTTTTGTTTATTTTACGGAGGGAGGTTATTCCAAACTACGGTGGTCATCAGTCGAACATCGCCGATGCTAAGCTTAAAGTTAGCTCAATGAAGGGTCGCGAATGTAACAACTCTTTGATTCTGTTCGACAGCGAAGTCTCTGCGTGCGATTCCTGAATTAGAAGCAACCCAAATTAAACGTAGCCGAGGTTTAAGGGGCGGAGCTTTCGGAATTTTATATTCGGCACGTGACACACTTCAGAGTCTAATTAACGCCGACTCCTTGACAGTTCAGCTAATCCATAAAAATGTCATCCATAGCTCTGTCTAAGCAAAAGTCCCGCAAGCGCCAGGAGACGGCCTGGATATTCAATTTAGCGAGCAGAGGAAGTTCGTCATTTATCGGCTTCTCCTCCCAATAGGTGTCTTCTAAATGGAATATTTGCTTTCACTTCAGTTGCGCGCAACCAGCAAGTTCGAACAAGTCGGATTTTACAATACGGTTGTCTATCATACACATCCAATTCAATCTTCGACGTAAGTCAATTATATTAAAAGCTGAAAAAGAAAAAAGCTATTGAATCCGCGAGAAAAAAAAACGTGACTTAGCCTGTTATTAGACTTAAATCAACACGCTGAAAGGTTAGAAGAACCAGACAAGGAAACTTCCACCTTGCCAACGGCAATGAATGGAGCCAGATGCTAACCATAGCGGCCTTAATTGACAAGGCATACAGATGGAGGGTTCATGGAGGGTTCTCCTGGCGGTAACTAGGTGAATAATAAGCATACCATACCGCGTAAAAAGGTATGAGAGGCACAACAGGAAGCGCTATTCTTTCAGTGTACTACTAGCAAAAAAAAATTGTCGGCTGCACTGAGTTCTTCTAAAGAAATTGAGCTTGCTGTGGGCTGTGGGCTGGATTACCAAAAATGCACTGATTGGTTTGCAATCAAAAATTGATGGGGACAGGTTGCGATAGCAGAAACCCGTTTATTACGAAGAAATAAGACTTTGAAAATAAGACCTGTACATATGACAAATAGACTGGTCACTTCGGTTTACATATTAAGAGCGAAGGGTTTGACACTTTGAAAGCGGAATTGCGTTAATTAACGGTAGACGGGTTCAATATTTGGTTTGTTGTGAATGATTCTTTCTAAATAATCAAAACAAATTGACGCAAGTTTTCAATATTTCCCAAATATTCATCAATTAGTGGCCACAGTTTTGCATATTGAATTGGAACGTGAAACCTATTTTTCGCCGACAACATTCTTCTTGCCTGAGTTCTCCAATGCTCTGAGCATGAAATTCATATTTCCATAACGCTGTCTTTTGCTCGGGCCTGACGCCGGATAATTTGTGACGTTTGTAAATTTTGCAATTTAAAACGTGTGCAGCGAAGGCGATATACATATACACGTGTATATAAAGCCCTTCTCGGCGTTAAATTAAAATAAGCGAAAGCAGAACCTCTCATTCGATTTTGCTGACAAACTCGGTTTCTGCTTGATACACGCTTTTAACACATGTCGGCAATAATTAAAACATAAAACATGGAAAACAACAGCCTGTAAGTAGAGAAACAAACCGATTACTGCATTTCATTAACCATACGGTACATCATACACATCCGTTGAAGCCGACGCGGGTGAGAAATACGGGTTCATTTACGTATACACCAGACATTGTGGTTAAAACCACAATATTTCCTCTCTACTAGGTAATAAAATTAAATACTCACAACCTGCGATTCGTCAAGGCAGTTTTCAATCCCAAAATCCAGTTTTAAATTAACATGACCCTTTCAACCGGCGAATATTATCGATTTGGACAAAAATAAAATACGGTTAGATCATAGTTAGTAAAAGAGGCATTGAAACTCTGCCCTTAAAAACAATTATCGCGCAATTGACGAATTGGTAAACTATCAGCGCAATAAAAGAGTATAGTACAATCATTTTAACCGGGCTAATGAATGGCCTTCGTCGGAAGATTTTCGAGTCAGTGCAGTAAAATTTCTCGTTAAGTAACTTTTACGTTATAAGTTGACAAGCAAAAACACATGTGATCTGTTTCAGAACAAATGAACGTCGGCAGGCTAACAAGAGTGGATAATAACTTACACAAACGATGTGTTCTTGGGCAAATCGATAGGTACTGATGTGAGACTTCCGTCTTTGCAGTTAACAGATACACTCAAGGCGCTTGATGTGCAGTTACACCAAGATGGACAACCAGTAGTTGATCGAACAGCGGCGATAACACAAGTGGTAAACAGTAGATTATAAACTAAGGCCATGTTTCTTTACGCTTATGTCCAATTCGATATTATGATGCACTGATCAACGCCTGTGCTCCATTAAAAACACATGACCCGTGTATGTGGAGCACGCGAGCGTAGAAGGTTCGGGTTTCAAGAATGGACGATCACTCCTCTGGCCTTTCCCACTACTTCGCCGCTTCAGCAGTTAAATACGTTTTGTGTTGCTTGTGGTTTACAAGACATTTCCATAAATTAAAATTAATGATTCCAGTGGCGTGCAAATGTTTATGCTTTGCATAATATAACGAGGAACTCGGCTGTCGTTAGCTGGGCACATGACCATAAAAACGACAATTTAACGTCGCCAGACGAATACTATTACAGCCTATGAATATGCTCTTTGATTATTTACCCAGACCAGAGAGCATCATAATATCAATAACGCGAAATCTTCTGACGCCCCAGGACCTCGGACCCGCGTCACACAATTTTGAACCCGCGAAGTAACGAACGTTTGTTCATGTTGTTTCTAGTTTCGGGAAAATTTCAACTATCGGCTTTCCGGCAGTTTTTTTATTCTGCTCACAACTACCTTACATTTTATAAAATATTTGTTAACGAAAAATAACCCTTTCGAAGAGTAATCTACTATTATTTGCAGTATTTGACAATTCTAAAAGGCGCTACCCATGCGTAGAATCTGAAGTATGTTTTGCCCACCTGATTAAGTTCACTGGAGGACCCTCTTTAAGATAAAAATCATAATGCGCGTACCAGAAAAGATCTCTGCTGCTACTTAAAAAGAGCTAGAACTGCTCAGTTAGAAATGGTATTTTTAGAAAAATCGTACCCTGTGAGGGCGTGATACACTGGGGACTTAATTGACAGCGCACAATTAAAGTGAGACCTTGAAAGTGGGAAATAAAATTTCGCCTTGTGTATTCCGCATAAAGACTCTCGATAATTCTGCTGAAAACCGGTGCTGTTATGACAACAGAAGAAAAATACAAAGATGTATTGTCTCAATACATCTTCCACAGCACATTTATTTTAAGCCGACACTTAATAAAATCACATGACTTAACCATATAAATATGCATTTGAAAGAATGTCGGTTAACAAAGGAAAACCATATATATTTTAACTTTATTTTTTAGTTGCTTGAACAACATTAAAGATTTTGAAGAGGTCAGTTTTAGATGCAGACGATAATTTTTGTTAAGTATTTTACTGAACACTACCTATGACCGCTTTAGATACGAGACGTTATTCTGGTATATCAAAATTAATATGATAAAGGTCAGCGAACGTGTCATCTTTAACTGACAGATGAAGAAAAAGCGCAGGTTGTGTCATGATAACGCTTGCTCGGCTAGATGAAAAACAATATTTTTTTCCGAACATTTTTTCTCCTTTTTCCTTATCAACAGCAAAGTGTAATTTCTATCATTCGTGAGATGAATTAAACGCCCTTAATAAACAAAAACTCTTTGCGTAAGGGGTTGATTAATAGCTCCGGGAATAAAAAGTATATTGTTTTGCTTTGACCTTCAATCACGAAAATGGATTAGGAGAGAGAATGTAACACGAGAAAGTATCAGGCAAGATACCAACACATAGCAAGCCCCACTGTGCAATACCCATCTACCTGATGACATATCAGACTTAATCCGTAGCCATAATACTCCGCGCAGAACGGAGGTGACAGGTGGATAAAGTAGTTATCCCTTTCTTTTATTATTTTAATCAGTCACGTTTTTAGTTTCAAAGAAAACTCCAAAATGAATAGGTCCTTACCCGCACAAAATGGTAATGATTGTAAATGAACCTTTAGTTTGCAAACTACGGGCGGTAACTGGTCTCAATTAAATTATCGCCGATCGTTTTGGGTATTCCCATTTCAAGGTTTGTATTGTTAAAGAAATGGTATATCAGTGCAGCTTTTTGAAACCGGGACACACAAAGGGAAATAAATCGTTACCAGTCGCACGGTATAAACGGCCAGGACTAGCAGCAACGAAGCGCATTCAAGCGAAAGAGCATCTAAGTTGCCCTTTGATCCTTTGATACGATGCAGAATGGTTGAAAAAGTCATAAGCTCAATATTCACAGGCGCCGACTTAAACGTTTCGGACGCCAAAAATAAATGCACAGCCGTCAATTGAGAGTTAAAGGACTTGCAAACTAAAGATGATAAATTAAATAAATGAATAAACAGTTTTTGTTTTTGTTTTGTTTTGTTTTGTTTTGTTTTTCACAGATTAACAGGTTCATGGTTTTTGCGCGCACGATCATGTTTGACGTGCAAAATCGTTTTCTAATTACCATGAATCAGTGCCAATAAAACATAGCAAGACCGATTCTTTTTTTTTTCTTTTAACTCATTCACTCTGTTCCACTCATTTTGGTGCTTTTTTTCTCAAAACTGTTCGCGAAAATTCTCCGGGCCGGAAAAATCAAGCATTTGTAAAACTACGATCATGTGCTTACTCCGGGCTTACTATAAAAAGCTGACCTCAGGTAAGCACATTTCAAATAAGAAATAGCAAAGATATCGCAAGATTTCATGCAGAGAAAGGTCGTCGTTTTCAAGATTGGTTGGACATTATGATACCCGAAATAGGCCGAAAAGTTTGGGGCTCAATACCAGAAATACAGGCCAGACCACTCAGTTACACCCAAATGTTGTCAATTTTTACCAGATTCTAAAGCACTTAGCTTGTATCACACATTCAAAGGACGGTTCAGACGATTTCGTGTGTAGGCAGTTGTCATGCGAACTAATTATAAACGGAAAAGGCCAAGGAAACGGACAATATTTTTAGCTGGATGAAAGGTCTCAAGTCGACAAGTTGACATTGCGCTATATACAATGACCTCCGCGTGAAACCGAGTGTTCTCGACGAGTTATGCCGCTTAGGTTTTCGCAGCTGTGGAAACATACAAACTCGGTTGCCCGCGGCACAGATTACAGCATATGCTACAATGGCCAATCTCGACGGAAAACGCGGCAAAAGTTACACGAAAATTAGTTCTGTATTACAACATTTTTTCCTTGGAAAATCTGTATAGTCAACAGTCAAGAAAGCAGAAACATGCAACCCTTGCTATTTCGCATACACTACAGACTGTCAAATCAGTGCGCAAGTGAGAAAATACAGTTGATTTGCAAAGTTGTTCAATGCAGCTCTAACAGAGCCGGCATGACACTATAGTAAAGTTCAAAGAGTATATGTACTCAGGAAATTAAAACGTAGCCACAGAATGTCTGGCGACGTTATATGCTAAATCCTAGCAACTTATTTTGTCTCTATAAAGTGAACTGATACTTTTATTCGAGGCTCTTCCGCTTCTATAAAATAGCGATTGATTAAAGTCAGTAAAATACACGTTATTTGGTGGTGTTCAGTGAGCATTGTAGCTCATTCGTGGGATATAAAAACAACTACAGACTCAGTCCACTTTCCGGCTCTTTCTGCACGCACCAGAGGAAAAAGACGTAGAACAGAAGAAACAGAGAACTCCAAATAAAGCCTAATCTCAAAATAAGAAATTACAATACTCTCTTTTACTCTCAGAAAGACCCTTATTTGTCGCCAGTTTTCGATCCGGTTAGGAATGAACGGCGACACTATCTCATAACGTCTTCATTTTAAACATATCCATATTTTTTCAACATAAATATCTGAAGAAAATCAACTTCACTTTCTCAATGTTTAAAAACAATACCTGGAAAACAGGTTTACGCCGAACAATATTATGGTTTATGGTGATCTAATGACCATTATACCATTTCCAGGTGTGCCCGGCCTTAGCTTTAGCCTTGTTGTCACTGAATACTGGCAGCTGTGGGAATCTCTCTGCCTAATGCTCTTGATGAACGTAACCGTCACTACTAGTTGTATTCTGTTGTCGGTGCGCCACTGTATCTGATCTCCAGAGCTTATTTCAGACTATTCCTGCAGAAGGAAACCCTTAAGGTCTAAGACTAAGGAAAGGATAAAGTGAAATTCTTGCTTTTTTATTGTCGGAAATAGCTTAAAGGTTCTCGACAAATACTTAAGGAATCCGCTCTAGTTAGACTCGACATACACAATGAAAAGCCATCGGTTCGAATAGAATGCCGCGGATGAATGCACTCATTATTCCGATAACATAGGCGTGCACTGTGTGTATTGATTACAAAAAAACTCCATCATTTTCAAAATCTGGCACATACTACAAATTCTGTTAAGCGGATTACTCTTATGACCACAAATGTACAGAATGCCGTACAGACATTTGGAAGAACTGATTCCGTATGCTTGCGGTATTTCAGGTTTGTCGGAAAAGGCCTACCCAAGCATGCAATTTCAATTCAATCGAATTCAATTTTATTTGATTTCACATACATACAGTTAATTTTGCTGCGCAACCCTCAGCTAGCAAAAGGTTATCGAGGCGGGTTGTGCTTACATGTCCCTCGTCATTTAGTTAAAAAATCAACAAAGAAACAAAAAAGGATGGTTTAACCCAAAAATTAAATTTAGAAAAATCAGTTAGATTCATTCTGAAGAAAAGGGATAGAACTAAACAGAGAAACTGGAAAGTTATGCAATAGAGGAATTACATAACATAAGGACAAATGGGAACTACGACCATTTACCACACATTGCCAATTTGGAGTCCTCAGCTTGAGGCTTGAGAAAAATTATAAAAAGCATTTAACGGATGCTCTTTATGAACTTATTTTTCGTCAGTTGGGTGGGAGGGAATTGCAGACTTTGGCACCAAAGCATGCAATAGAATTACGCTTTTGGTTTAGCCGCGAGTATTCAGTCAAGATGTAGATTGAAAGTGTCACAGGTTGAACCCCTAGTTTTATTATGAATGAATCGAACTTGACAAGTGCTGTTGACACTTTAATTTACCATTGCTTTAAAATCATCTGATTCTGCCAAGAAAATTATCATCTTGACGCTTCCTAAAAGCCAATATTGTTACGCTAAATATTAATGAGTTTATTCAGGGAAATCGCGACTGAGCCGACAGGATTAGACGCCGACTTGAGAGGTACTACTGACTAATCTTGATGGAGGCATCAAGGCGTCAGAGAACTGAAAAGCTACCAGAATTAAACTGTGTAAAGTATTTTTTTATAACGGGTTAGTTTCAGGCTGTTTTATCAGTATATTCAGCACTTCAAGACAGACCTTTTTATTTCCACCGAAAGAAAGAGTTGTTGTTCTGTGGTATCCCGCTGCTAGATTAGTCAAACAGTGTGCCGTAGACGTGACATTTATTGCGAGACTAAACAATTTGAAACAAAAGATGGCAACGCATCATGACCCTACTGATAAGAAGATCCACAATGAATCCTCCAAAGCAGTGACAAAAGAGATTTTCAAGGGCTACCCTGAACTTTGTACTGACTTTTGCACTGGGCGATCAAAAATAACAAAGTTCAGCCACATTTAACAGAGTGAGCAAAGCGGCTCTGGTTGTTTTTTCTCGGAGTTCAACCGGCGAAAGGTGGAAAACTTTTTTCTAGCACTAAATTGAGGTGGATTGTCATTTAGTGCCTATTATTAAATGTGTTCTGCCCTTAGGCATGACTACTGGTTCGGAGAAACGACAAAACTTTCCCTTGCAATAACTTCACAATGAAGTGACAGTGCAGAGAGACTCTAGATTAACAGGAGAGAACATTTTGCCACGTATGAACATAAACCTGCCCTTGTGCGCCGGCAGTGAAATAAGTCTGCCTCATAGGGCACAAAAAAGCGATAAAGTAGTTTGTCATTCTTTTGTTATTTTAATTAATCAAGTTGACAAGCACTGAACAAGCCAGATGAAGAGGTTGCAAATTAATCTTTGGTTGCTTGACTACAGGCGGTGATTAGTCTCCATTTAATTGACAATCGATTTCTGTAATTTCCTTGTTTTGAGAAAAAGTGAAAAAGTGATCTATCCATACTACTATTCTATGATACAAATACACGAGCGAAAAAAAAAATTAAAAGTTGACAACTTGAGCCGGGAAATTGCTAGCCTTTTTTGCGCATAGCTTGAACTGGGAATACATAAGCTGCGCTTTCTTATTTGCTTAAAATAGTCATCAATTCAGTTAATTAAAGAAAGGTTCGGACTCGACCGACAAAATCTGTTGGAGTCCTTCTGAACGGATACTGTCCTACAGGTAACCATGAGTTCAATGAAAGTCCGATGCCGTTCCACGTAGAGGCCCTTATTGGAGCCTGCAGCCAACTGCTGAAAGATCAGACACTCCATGCCAGATTAACTGAGGAGGGTTATGAAAGTTCTATAACTGGGCCCAGTTGTCGTTCGCACTGTAATTGCTTCTTGAATAGCCCCTCCATTAAACGTATTCCCAAAATTCTTGCCAACCAGCTTAATTAAACCTTGCGATCACTTATTACAGCCATTTACTGGGATACTCGTACGTTGCGAATTTATCGACTCTATATTGAGAAAAAAGGATAGACGGTTACACGGCGGATTGGCTGCGGTTCAACATTTGTCCAACAGCGATTTAAGCCTGAACAAAATGAAGGTAAACACCAAATAAAAGGACATTACGGATGGAACAGTACTTTCATAAGAATTGAATGCGCAGGATTGCAGGTCGATGCTTTCCCGCACGACCGCTTGGGCGCCAAACACCCACACTTGCATACTTCTGTTGAAAGTAGACGCTGGTTCCACTTTGTCACAATGAAAATCTTGTGTGCCCAACACACTCTGTAATCCCAAATTGGAACGAAAATTTTAACACTATTGGTTAGCCTTTACAAGGCATTTCTTTTTCGAGATCTCTCAAATGCAACGTGGATGAAGAACATTCCGGTAGAGCTGACCTCGTGAATCACGCCTATCGAACCGAAACGCTGAGAAAGTGGAAGACAACGTCATTTTACGCCTTATCTGGCCTAAAATTTAATTCTTGTGTTCATTCCAGTCACCAGAAATGTTAAACAAATGCATGAAAACGTTAAGTTGGTGAGTCCCCTCACTTACAAATGTAAAATAATTACACTGACTGTGTACACAAACAATACTAAAATATACACTAACAGCAATATTTCCAGTTTTCTAATCATTTCTGTACATAACAGATACGTAAAAGCTTTGCTTTAAGTCACACTTGAATGTTTTAAAATAAATTAAAAATACGGCATTTCATAAATCAATTTTGTCTTTCGGTTCAAAAATGTATTTCTACAGGTATTGCGTAATCATTGTGATAATCTCTTTAAAACTCGACATAACGATAACAACAGGAGTCATTGCGGCACAAAGCACAGCATCTTTGTACCTCATAATGGCTGGTGTACCAGTTGCATGTGGGGTCCTAATAAGACCTGCTCACCGTAAGCTCTATTACTCCCCACTCAATATACCTTATTCCAAAATGGCCGCACTTGAGCATTCTTTTGTTGGCATTCAATTTAGCCGTTCTCACTTCGTTCATGTTAAGATCTTCTTGTGAATTTTGAGCTTAAGAACGAAGCAAGAAAGTATAATTTGAATGGAAAAAGAGCCAGTCATTTTGCAATTGAATCATGTGGTTTTATGGACGATGTCAAAAACGCGCAAATATTTACAGTAATAATGTAAGTTAGAACATGATCTTTTAACAGCGTGACGTAAGACACTTCACATTGTGCCCCTTCACAATTCAGACAAACACTATTTGCAAAACAAGGCATAGTGGCCCTGCAAAACTCGATACACTCTGACATTTTGCCCTTATACGGTAAAATTTCCACATTAGTCGAGTATTCTCTCACGGCATTGCTTCAAGATCAATCCATTAACACAAACATTTCCTTGAAACACCATTTCGTAATAAATTAGCATGATGTCAGCAGCGAAAGGCTCAAAAGCGGGTCTCGAACGCAAGCGAAATCAGATCTTGGCACCTTCCTAAGGCGCAAGACGTAAATAAAATAAATGAGCTGTTTAGTTGCCATCCAGTTCTACTCCGGTTGGTCCTCTGTCTGAGGAAACTTATTTCACTGATTGGTGCATCGGTATGGCTGTTTTTGTAACAAACTAATTAATGTTCAGAGCGCCGGCTTTTCAACAAGATAGGAAAAATAGCTAACAGAGACCGTTCTCGTCTAAGCTTCAGTTAGCTTCGATTCCAGGTTAAATCTTTTGATAAGTAAGCCAAGTGCCACAACTCTATATAATATTTTTAATGGTTGAGCTAACGTTTCAAGTCGTTTCCGAGGCATCTTGAGCGCTCACGTTTTTCGTCCTGTGAGAGAGTTTATCTCGGGCGATGGGGGGTGGTCAAGAGTCCCGAGAGAGCTTGCGTGCAACGCCACGTTGAAACGTGGTTAATCGCAACAGCTCACGCGTGCCACACGACAACCAGCTGTGCCTGATCCACACAATACCAAAGCGTCTGAGTTTACGCCTTATTACGCCTCCCAGTATCAGGGTATCAGTAAATTTGGTAGTCGAGGACCGTCATTTGGAACTCTCTGGGAAAAATACAAACAAAAGAAAATTACGGTAAGATTCGCCCCCGCGTGCTCAAGCCCTGGTAACCGACATGGCAGGCGGTCGATGGCAGGGGAGGGGAACAAAGAAATTAGGACGCTCGAAAAAGCGCACCTTTGGCGCTCTCGATGTGTCCCTCCTCCTAGCCCGTCGAACGCCTGCCGCAAAGGCTAACACTCTGAGTCTCAATCCACGCAATGATGAAGGGCAGTGCACAGGAACGTAAATATTACTTCAACCAATACGTTTCCTTTCACATGTAAAATTCCAGGGTTTGGTCATGACCAGTGAACACGGTGTCTTCATTAACGCAAGATTAATAGGATAATCTGAATTTGACAGGGAAGTTTAGCGATAATGTGGAACTGAATTATCTCGAAGCCGTAGTCAAAACAAGCTCTTTGTTTAGTTCTAAGTGGAGTGGTATGTCGTGCTTCTTAATGCCAGACCACTTAGTACGCCGTCTGCTTGCTTGAATAGAAGGGCACAATGAGAAAGGCTAATGAAACTTCGGGACAAAAGTCCTTCTTTGAATAAGCTTGTGGAACAAAATCTAGAATGTTTCACCAAAAGAACACAGGCGGCAATTAATTAATTTCGTGATATTGCCACGGGCGTCCTGCAATACAATGAGCCTTGTTACGCTAAAAAAAGGCTTTGGGACAAAAGTCGGGACTGATTTTCATTCATGAAACAGACGAAGCAAGAAGCACTCGCAAAGCGGAACACTTGTTCGTACCAGAGGGGTTCCTACTCCGGGTTCGTACAGAGAGTAAAAAGCTAGAGCCACCCCGCGCAGCACAGAGGAATTCAAGCTCGAATTAGCTTGTACAGCATAACACGCCATAAGGTGCTACTCAGTAGCTTTCCGGCTTTCCGGATCACACGGCTTCAACAGGTGACGGTTATGTGTCACAGTACGTGATGTTCGGAGGACATGTTGATATTCTCACAAACTATACTGAAGCCGCCTTTACTTGCTTCCTTCCTTGACTGAACTGCTTATCACTCTCTTGTACGCCTATGAGCAGTCATCCCTTGGAGTGGATAGTACTTAGTTGAATCCACCTTGAAAAGCGTAACAATAAAGTGCCATACGGGAGAATACTGCTCCATATAGCTTTCACTTGGAAGGTCATACATCAGGATTTTATCCACAGACTCGGAAGTCAGCGCACTTTAACGTCACAAATTAAAAGGTATTATTACAAACTTACTCAACACGTTGTTCCATATCTGAACTCGAGCGTGTTCATCTGGAAGCCAGTTTTCTGGTCGACTAAGAAGCCTATAAGCGGGCAAAACAATCGAAACAACTCTGACAATGAAACGCCTCCCAACTAACAATAACTTAAGATTTTAAGACCCCGTGAACAGCTCATAACGCCGCGGTGTTTCTTCGTATCTAACGGGCAGGTACCATGGGAAGGGAAAAAAAATAGAGAGAGGAAAAATACTCCGGAGTACCCGAAGAAAAATATTCAACCCTCATAGGACGTCATCCAATCAGGGTTTGAACCCTGGACACGTTGGTAGGAGGCGAGTGATCTTACCACTGCGCGCACCCTGCTCCCCAAAGGGACCCACCCCTAAAAAGTAAAAATTAAGGTAAAGAACCTTTATTTACGTACGTTGATATTTAAAGCTTCAAGCTTGTGCCGTGTATACAAAGCAACAATTCAAATAAACAGAACAACGTTAAGCAACCCAACTGGAAGGAGCGGGTAGCCTGCGTCGCGGACAAACTAAACCACCGGTATAGTACTATATCTTGGTTCCAGTAACATGTCCGGCTGCGCGCAGGCTAGCGAGAGGCAACCATTTGCCTATTTTAAAAGCCTGAATTCGGACAAATCCAGTTGGCGGTCAAGGTGGAATTGAACCCTGAACAACCGCGGGCAAATCCAGCGCGTTAATCACTGGGCCACAACCGCCGCCTACTCTCTTCCTCAGACGTTTTGTATGCCTGCCCCACTTTCGCAAAGAACAACTTTGTCCGTTCAGGAACTTACCCTGAGCTCGATCCCATAATAGCCACGCTATATTCGGTAGCCTTTCTCGCCGGAGGCATCAAGCCTCTGCAAGTAGAAAAAAAGAATGTGAGACTGTCAGTTTTAATGACGGGACTTTTCTGCAATGAGGTAACATCTAGGCCGGTTTCACAAAAGAAAACAAACACTTCTTGAAGCACCTCCTACGACATTTGGGACCTTCAGATTGGAGTACGAGTCTTCCGTTCTGAGCACGTGCACTTGTTAAAATTTCGACCTCGAAACCTAATGCGCGTGCTCAGTACGGAAAACTCGTGCTCGGAGTCGTACTCGTATTAGGAACCTTCAGATTGGACTACGAGTAGCAGTTTTCCGTACTGAGCAGGCGCACTTGGAGAAATTTCGACCTCGAAACCTAATGCGCGTGCTCAGTACGGAAAACTCGTGCTCGGAGTCGTACTCGTATTGGGAACCTTCAGATTGGACTACGAGTACGACTACGAGTACCAGTTTTCCGTACTGAGCAGGCGCACTTGGAGAAATTTCGTCCTCGAAACCTAATGCGCGTGCTCAGTACGGAAAACTCGTAGTCGTATAGTCGTACTCGTACTCGAATCTAAAGGTCGCTATTGTGTACGAGATGACACTAAATGAAAATGAGAGTTCTTACACAACACTTTTTTTTTAAGCCAGGCTTATCGCCAGTCTCCTTCGCAGGGGTCCTTTTGGGATGTCACGCAACCTTGCGCCAAATACCAAAAGACGCCTTCGTTATCCCCAGCTCCGCTGAAACTTCTTAGTCCGGTCGAAGTGAAATTCAGACTAGTTATGAGTTTAGAAGCGAACTTTTTTTAGACTGGATCGAGATTTTGAGAATAACGATATTGCCAAGACGTCGATGAACAAACATACCCAATCACTAAATCGAAAAATTTACGCGCAGGGGATACACGAGATCACAAAAGCCACGCATGTTTTGACTTCAATCGAGTCCTAACAGCGCGCCTCGCCAGCATCACCTCCTAATGGTATCCATGGAAACTTCGATCCCTCTCTCCTGCAGGCGCGCATAAACTTCTTGGCATTCTTCGGAAGCAACAACATCATCTTCACCCTATAATTAAACAAACAAGCAAAAACTTCAACACAAAAACAAATCACATCCTTTCCCGCTACAGCCAGCATTCGTCAGGCATGTGGCGTGTGTCCAGTCCATGACAGTAGTCGACTGGAACCGGAATTTTCTCTTCTCATTAGGGAGCTTAAGCACAAGCCTTTCCGTCTGAGCAACGCACGGCAACCGGAAATGAAACGTTTTCCCCTTTAACCGGCCTTGATGCTGCCACATTTGTACTGCTTGGCGTCTTCACTCTTATAAAGACAATTTGATCGATCGAAAATTTGGGCAAACCGCTGTCCAGGAATATGAAACGTCCATTTGCGGTTGACGTCCGTTGCTCAAAAACTTGGACAAAAATGGTCGAGAATTTTGCATTTTACCAGCAAATTTGGTCACAACAACATAGAAAGTGCCGAGGCTGATCCCTCCCCCACCCCACCCAAGGCCATGTTGGTCTCCGGGGGGGCAGAAAAGAATCAGCTACAATTCAATAGTGTTTTTTTTGGGGGGGGGGCGGCTGGGGAGGGGAAAAATAAGGACCATTTTTATTCTTTTGAAATCCATGTCTTGGATTGAGAAATGTGCATGAAACTGTTTCATGCGTATTTCTCAATCCAAGACACAGATATTTAACTTTTGTCAACAATTTTGTCCAGGCCCCAGTTCTTCGAAAGGTGGATAGCGCTATCCACTGGACAACTCAACTGGATTTGCTTCGCTAGCATTTATCCGCTGGATGGTGATCTATCCGGTGGATAGCGTTATTGCTGTAATTGATTTCTTATTCACGTATCACCAAGGAGACCTCTCACCATAAGCCCTATGGTTTTTTTAGAGGTCTTCGCGCCAATACCTGTATGTTTTAAAGTTTATAGTAGTTAGAATTGAGGCAAACAAAGATTGATAATTCACCTTTCGAACAACTGGGTCCAGGATTGTAGCTCTTTTCAACTATTCAGCTCTAGATGCACGTAGTGAAAGCCTTACTAACCATCGTATGGAGCCCACAGTCAGAAGCGTAAAACTCCCGTACTGAACCAAACTAAACGGGTTTTAAATTTCCTGCGAAAAGTTCAGTTCCGTTACGTATGAGGGGCTATTCACCATAAGCAAGGCTTGTGATTGGCCTGCTAGACTCTTGCATGAATCTGATGTCGCGGGAAAATTCATCTTAAAATAGTTAGGTCAGCGAAAAGGAAGTGACGTAGATTATGTAGAAGTTGAACGCTCCTGAAATCGAACTAACCTTATTACCAAACAGCGTTTTCGTAACGTTGTTTTCTTCTTTCTCACTCCCTTTGCCTTCTCTCCGGAGTTGTCTTTCGCTTGAGGCTGTACAAAAACAAAACAAAAGCACGCTAAAGAACAAGCAAGGCTGATGCCCAATAGACCGACACAACAGCCCACTGTAGAACTCCATTTCCCGTCCCTGGGGGACGAAAGAGAAGAAAGCTTGGAAAAGATGCTGCAGCGAACCTTTCATCCCACGGATAACATTTTCAAGCGATAATTAGAGGAGAGCGTCTAAACACTGCCGTTAAAGTTTTTCCTAATTTCAGCTATCGAGATTGCAAAAACAAAACTGCAACAGAATAAATATCATTAAACCGACCTCGAGGTAATGGCGGCGGAGGTCTTTCCTTGAATAAGTATCCTTCCTTAAGAACTCTAACGGCGGCTCGGTTGCGGCGAGCATCTTTAGAGCTACAGGATATAAAGGATACAACTCAGTGAACACCGAAGGTATAGGCTAAACACAGAAGCAAAACAATCTGAAATTAACTATATTCAGGAGCCCATATTATTTTGAAGAGTTTATGGTCGTTTTTAGCTCGGTGACCTTTATTAATAAAGGGTATTGCCCCTCACCGGGCTATTTGTTTCTGGTGCATTAATAAAGTTCCTATCCATCTACGACTAACGGCCTGTTCCTATGAGCTAAGTAATTGACCGGCCAGCCTATCGCTTCACCGACCACAAAATCCTGTATGTAAACTGATTTGGAAGTGTTCACATGCCGGAGAGGGCAGGCTGCCCAGGTACCGAGATCTCGGTTTTCCCAACCGGGATCTGGGTACCTAGGCTGGGAATACTCTATATGAACAAGCCAGTCCGGTTTCCAGGATAAGTTTTCACACTACACATGCCGATCATTCCTGGACATAAAGGCTGGTTCACACGAGCAACACAAACGCAAGCGCAAGCGTAAGAGACGTTCACACCTCGAACGCAAACGCAAGCGGAATGAGGTACGCACGCGCATTTCAGTACCCTAAGATGGCGGCATCGTATGAGGACGCCATCTTGGTTTGAACTTAAACCGCAGAGGCATGGAACGAGTGTTGTTTATCTTGCGTTTGAGTTTGCGTTTGCGTTGCCCTGGTTCACACGTGTGAAATGCAAACGCAAGCGCAAAGGCAGGCGCAAGGAAATTTAGTTCACACGTATGTTTGCTTGCGCTTGCATTTGCGTTGCTCGTGTGAACCAGCCTTAAGAGCGGTAACCAAGCCAGCCCTGTTCATTTACTGGGCTCATATGAACTAAAGAGGCCCTAATTCAACTACAAATAAGAAAGCCACACGTAAATCAGTGCTTTCACTGGAGATCAGGTTCTAAGGACAGAAAACTATTTGACAATAATTATAAAATGCCATTAACCTCATGAAGCATGTTCTGTTCCCTGTTTCAAAAGATGAATCAGCTAGCCGGGCAACCTCGTTCCCAGGGCTTTTCTCCGCCGAGGAGGGGGCTTTTCCCGTCCGCCCCCTCCTCGGCGGAGAAAAGCCCCGGGAACGAGGTTGCTAAACGGGTGCTAAACGGGTTGTCGAACTTAAGGTTGAAGTAAAATTTGTCGCTTGTTCAAAACTGACAAGGCCCGGCTACATTTGGAAAATAAGTAACGCTAAAGTACTCAGCTGCTTACCTCAACCTGCCGACATGCGCTGACGAGGGTCTGGGGCGGGTTTGTGTTCCCTCGGTTCCAGTCACCTTTCTCTGTATAACGGAAATTTGTGAATAACGTCAGTGCTTCGGCAGTAACGTCGTATGATGACAATGAAATTCATTCAAATGTTAAATGTATTTAGCGCGGGGGCACTAACTGGGGACACTGTACAGAAGAAATCTTGGTCTTGAAAGGAGAGGGGAGAAAAACCCCTCGGAGCAAAGACGAGAACCAACAAACTCAACCCACATACAACGCCGAGTCCGGGAGTCGAATCCGGGACACACTGGTGGATGGCGATCGTTCTCACCCCTGTGCTAACCGTGCCCCCACCCCTCCCCCACCCCCTCAAAATGGAACGTGCATCTAATTACGTGCATTTCTGGACTTAAATGAACAGACGGTCATTAATGTACGCGAACCAAGATAAATCGACGGGTTGACAGGAAATCACTCAGCTAAATGATTCACTAGAATACCCTATATGAGCCTCACACCCTCTTCCTCTGCCCGCAACTCACCTGCACGGTGGCGGACATAGCACGCGGTTTTCTTCTCGGAGATTTCGGTCTTTGCACCTCGTATTCACCGCTCATCGTTGATCGTTTCATCGGTGCTGAACTGGGCCTAGTGGAGCGACTTTGCTTGAGAGAAAAATAAATAGCTTTATCAAAACCAGCAAATAAGTTCAGTGAAAATATTAAATCGGACGCCACGCATTGACTTGATTCTCGTTTTATACACGCACCAAAACCTGCGCAAGTTGAATTTGCGTTGCGGCTAAGTTGAAAAACAAAAGATCACAAACGTAGAATCGTTTTCTCGTAATTTTGTGTCTGTTGTTACTATAGCACAGCAATTCAAGGAACTACAATTTTATAAAGTTTATCAGTCACACACCAAGAGCTTTTCAGTCCTCGTTGATGTCTCTCTGGTCCCAGTCTTCCTATTTTTCGTCTCCGCCAGCAATGCTGCTGTGGGCCTGGTAACAGTCCGGCACGCACACGGTTCATCCTCGCGCGGGATTTCCTTCAGTTTGGCCAAAAGCTTCGCTCTTGTACTTTGAGGTTTTCTCTGGTGATGATCTCCCTTTGCCGTCTGATTAGTGGACGATGGTTCGAGGTTTCTCCGCGTCTGAAAGTTTTTTTCTTCCATTTCGAAGCCGTTTTGTATAACAACACCAGGGTGCGACCACAAACAACTAGTTAGAGTTCGCTTCTCGGGGGCGTCTACGTCCATATTACTATAGGCCGTCAGCTCAGAAGTATCAAGTGAATTTTCAGTTTTACTGCAGTCTAAATCTCCACTATTATCGTGTTGACCCAACACATCTTGACTAAATGTCACACTTTTCTTCATAGCAAAGGCGTCACTTGTCACAGAAAGGTGGATATTTCCAACAGAATTTGATTTTCGCAACGATGACTTTGACGGCGAGTAATTTGCCCCACTGTTTTTCCCCACAAAACGATCTTTTCCTTTCGAAGTCTGCTTCTTGGTCGTTTTGAGAGAGTTCCAGTTTAATGGTGGCTTCGCATCTGTCTGAGAGACAATGATTATCAGAATCATTATTAATAATGATTAACTGTTGCTGTACTGATAAAATCTGAACAGCGAAACAAATGCATTATTATGTTCTTTTACACTGCCTACATTTACCGTTTTGGGGTTCTTTCTTGCTTTCCTTTCCGTTTTGTTTCCTTTTCTCTTTCCTGTTTCCTTTTTGCGTGTGCTATCTATGCGCCTCAGTTTACAATATAAATATATACATTTTTTAATATGACTTAGTTCGTGAATTACTTCGTGACTGAAGCAGCTGAACATACAATAGACAGCAATGATCTACTGGACTTAGTAACCCCTACTGGACTTAGTGATTTAGGTGGGTGAACCTAGTAGGGGACTACGTGTCCTATTGTTCTCTCGCCTGTACACTGAACGAATCTATAGATAAATAAATAAGAAACTGCTGCTTAAAAGAGTAAAAATATAAAATTTCTATACATAATCCCAAAAATCATTCTTTTGACGAAGACAAAAGACGATATTAGGCTCCCACCTTTGTCAATGCCAAATATACCCTGACAGCTAATCAAGGGCGAATTACCCTGAATTTTAAGGTCTTCCCCCTTTGTTGCGTTTTCCCGCAGTGATCCAACATCAGTTTCTAGCGCAGTCCCGCATAAATACGTCATTTTTAGGGGAGGGGGTTGGGTTTTAGACTGTTTGTAAAATAAGGGGCTAAAGTTCCAGCCGCGCCCGCCACTAACAACTACCCAATTGTTTCCCTCGAAAGAGCTCCCACCTTTTTCTTGTGGGTACTGACGTTTGTCTCCAAGGCGTTACTCCTTTCGTCAGTAAGACCAAGCCGGTTAACCTCGCTCTTGGTTTCTGAAGTTCTCCTCAAGTCTCTTAGCCGCTTCTCCGCTGATAAATCCTCAGAGTTGAAGAATTCCACAGTCTTTCCTTTTAGTACCAGCGAGCTCTCGCTTCCATGTTTCCTGATACGCGCTGAATCTTTTGAACGTTGGCTCCTGTACCTTGCCGAACAAGCTCGGTTATTCCTGATGGGCAATGCGTTTGATGTGAAACCACCGACGGGTTCTTCAACCCAGAAAGCTTCATACGGCTCATCTTCCGGACAAGTTACTTCTTCAACTGGCGCTCTTACAATCTGCTTATTGAGCACGCCAACCGAAGGTACAATAGCGTCAAACACACCTGTTGGTTCGTGTACACTCTGATTCGTTGAAGACTCGAGGTCTAGATCGCGTGGACTGATGCGCAAATCACCGATCTTATGCTTTGCGTTTTCCATATCTTGCAACATGTCGGATATTTCAGCAGCTTCTGTTAGGTTTTTCTCGTCTAATTCATTAAGCAAGGCGTCGCTTTTCCGCACATAATCCGCTGAAACTCGTCCAGGTTTGAATTCACCGTCATCAACCTCGTCATCGCTCCCGCCCGCGTTACCGCCAGTTGGAATGGCGAACACCAAAGAACGACAACCTGCCGAAGATGACGTCATTTCCGAAGAGTAGTTGATTAACTCATCACTATCATCCTCACTAAATGAGTTTTCAGCTGATTCTGTGCATTCCGGAGAATTTGTCCTAAGCGAGTCTGGTTCGGGTGATGCACGAGGAGGAGGAGGAGGAGGAGGAGGAGGAATGTCACTCGGGTCATCTTCGTTATCACCGAATGCTCCTGAGTACTTCCGAAGTCCTTCAAATGTAAGAGGTTGGTGTTTCAAAGGTTCATCAAGATATAGCTGTCCTACATTGGCGTAAGATAAAGTTTAAACAGTGAGCACAAAACATGCTGAGAGGAAGAAATGCAGTCGAGTCTACCCAAACAGTTTGTTTATACGTGCCTAGTTTAAAAGGTGCAACAGATGATGAGAAAGTGAGAAAGTCGTGGGAACAAAAAGCTCCAAGCATAGACAAAGCAAACTCTTGTACCCATAATCCATACAGTATTTAAATAAATAATTAACTGACCATTCGGCTTGAGGGGATTTTCAGGGATATCAAGTGTGTATTCCCCTTCCACAGAAGTGGTGTAAGCAAGGCATTTTCAAATTTATAATGGAAATCAACTACATTTATCTTTCATGATGCTTGTACCTCTAAATGCTGTATCATCTGTTTTACCATTGGTGATTTGTTGTGACCCATGAGGTGGACGAAGCTGCGGTGTCACTGTCTTACCCTTTACTGAAAAAATATTTAAGGCAACAAACTTATTTACCAATACAGCAACCATTTGAGTTGTAAATTGTTTTACATGCCCAGAAGACAAATGCATATTACGGTAATTTACCCACTGACAACAACAATGGCAATAGCAGCATGAGCATTCTGAGTATCTGATAATTATACTTTTCAAATACATTGAAATCAAAACAGTTGTCAGTAAAAAAAACTGGGAGAAAAGGCCACCCTCCTGCCCTGTCTCTTCCCAATTCTCACTCATCATTTTTTCCTGTGCTCACTTTTCTTTTTCCTCATTACAAGTACCTGAGAGCCCGGAACAGGCTATAAAAGCCCTCTAATTCATAGAAAAGCAATCCCCCAGATGTCAGACGCCTTGACCAGAGGGTATTTTCCAATAGGCAAGTCAATAAACAGTGTTTCTGGTTTTCAGTTGGTATAACTGTCAGAGTAATTTTCCTGGTACACTACTCAAAGTTCATGTTGTTCGCTGATACCTCAGCTGACCAGTCATGCTTATAGATTCAACACTTAAGCTGCCATCTCCAGGTTGAATATTTGATAATGCTAAATATATTATTACAAATTAATGATTATGTGACTTAAATCCCTGAACAGTCTTCTTTGACTCTTCTGTCTGAATTATTTACACATTACAGTCACCATATGGCCATACCTGTGATAAAAGCATTGTAGTTTTGTGTTGAGGGTTTTTCATTACTACTGTCATACTTCCTTGATGAACTCTTGCCTGTATAAACTGACGAGGACTGTGGCCTTCTCTTTGGTTTGTCCTTTTCCAATTTTCTTTCATTAAACTGTCTCATTATTTCTGTAACGGACAAATCTGGCAAGCTAGCAAAACAACAAACGACAGTACTAACAAATCAGTAATGCATCTTAGCTCACCCTTTCATAACTTCAAATCAAATGACTTGTTCTACTTCCTAGAAAACAAAACCTGGACAAGACCTGAGCCACACTGCAGATCATTACAAGACCATTCCTAACTTTCAATGGACATCAACAACCTGCCACGATTTTTTCCCAAGTCATGTTATTAAGTTTACATCAACCTGGCTCCCAAGCAAACTACATAATATTAAGAACCACAGAAAGTCCTCCTAGACTTGACACTCCATGTACTGTACATGAACAACCCTTTCATTCATAATTAAGTCACTTTAAAATCTTTAAGTTGTCTAATGCAGTGTTCCAGATAAGAGATGGGTCTCAGGTCAAAAACCTGACAAAGCTGAACACTTGACATGACAAATCAAGTGATACTGGTGTTGACCCCTTCAGATTCCCTGTTGGCACCCTGCCTCGAAAACTTAGCTGGAACGCTGCTTAAATGCCAGATGATTTCTACTTGTCAATGTGGGACCTCTGAGGAGTGAAAGGGTTAAACAACAAAGTAGAAATAAATTGAAGAAGTGATCCTCACACTTTCTGGACAATTTAAGCAATTGTCTCATATAATTATGCACTTGAAAAAATTCAACAGAAATAAGCTGATGCATTTTACCTGGCTGTTTCCTGGCTGTCCAGTGTTAACTGAGGTGGTTCCGGGTTCAAATGTAAAAAACTGGTCTTGCTCTTACTCCTGTAATTACACTGGCAGTTCACTTCTCTTTCCCGTGGTCCGCCACCAAGTCGATATGATGTCTTCTTAACATCTTTTAGCCGAGAGAGTGACTGGTTCGCATGGTGTAACCAATCCTGTGACATTCGAGGACAAAAGAGGTCAATTTTCTCAACGAACAAAAACGTTTTGGGAAAGATTTCCGTACAGTTCCCTACATTAATTATACATGCATATTCCTACTAACCCTCTTCCAAAAAGAACGAGCGTGAATAGAGTTTTGCTAGGAATATGCATGCATAATGAAGTAGGGACCTGTACGGAAATCTTGCCACGTTTTGTGCTGTTACACAAAATGTTCAGAAACCACAGTACGTTTACCTCTTAAATGAGACATTCACACAATGAATATCAGAACCCACTACTCAATTAATTCTAATTAAGCTTTTGTTTCAATAACGAGCCAAACATCTGGTATCGTGTTCAACGACGTACGTAGAAAGCACTAGCATAAGAAGCTAGCTGGTTGTCGTTTAGTTAGAACTTCACTTGTCAACTTTAACTTAGGAAAGACACGCTCAGCTTATCATACACAATAACTATTCGTCTAAAGATGAAATTTAACACAAGCGTGAAATCAACGCAAACACCACGAAGAAAGCTGAGAAATTAAGACAAACATTACCCGCGAGCTTGGTAGAATTCTTTCTGAACAGTCTTCGGCATAATCCGGTTCAGCCATTTTAATTATCTTATAAGACCTCCGAATCAACAACTGAATTTTGTACTTTAGTTTTCAGACTAAGACACGAGCAAAGAAAACGCACTCCGCTCCTGGCAACTGTAAACAAATCCCGTCCGCCATTTTTCCACATTGAGAATTTTTAATGTACTTTACATGTATGTTTCTAAGAGCACATCCGCTGACCACACGAAACCACAAACATTTGCGATAACAATCTCGTCCCCAGAGCCCGCTTTTCCTTTGGTCAGCAGTAAGTCCGCAAATCACGGACTTAGTTTGAAGCAAAGGCGGTTACAAAAATGAGCAAAAATGGACCTTCGCTGCGACTGCGCATCAATTGGCTGTGGCCAAAGTCCGCGTTCTTGGTGCTGACCAAAGAAAAGCGGGCTCTGGGGTCGAGAAGTACACGGAGTTTACGCATGCCCTTTGCTTAAAATGATAAAATGGTAAGAGGAACAACGCAATTTCTATGTAACTTTGTAACCTGTACGAAATCGTTTCTTCATAAGTTTTGGTTTCTTGAGTGCGGTATAAACATATTCCTTCTTTTTGAGATATGTTATTACGGTGGCCTATAAGTGCAAACCAAGAGTTAGTGCAAAATTAAAAACAACAACTAATTCTCTAAACACAACAACAAATTTGTAAACACAAAACGCAATTCACTAAACACAACAACGAATTCACTAAACACGAATCAAAATCTAAACACTAAACACAACAGCGAATTCGCTAAACGCAAATCGAAATCTTCTAAACACAACAAAAAATTCGCCTAAACACAACATTCAAACGTAATTCATGTCACTTACTCAAATGACAAACCCGCGTCATGCTTTAACCGCTGACACCAGCAGAAGCATTCAATGTCACCTAGTTCACCTGGACCTGTCGAAACCTGACCTTGGTTGTTAGAGAATGGATGGATCACTTAAGACAGTGCTTCAATTGCGCCAAAGAGCTTGAGGTTACGTTTGCGTTTTGCTCGGAACGTGGATCAGCTGTTGATAAAGAGTACAGTACTAAAGAGGAGATCCTAATACGACATTATTTTCGTCATGGATTTGGCGGTTTATCGCACCCATCCACATGCCAGGAAAAATTCTGACCAGGGTTAGTGTAGATCCTCCTCAGTGCACGCGTCTTCCACAAAGCTGCTCCTTCGGGATCTACCCTGCGTAAAATACTCTCCACCCTGTTTCTTGGTGCTTGAATGCCGTAATCCAACTGAAGGCAGTGCCACGTAGCACCACATGCAACTCCTCATACAACCCGGCCAATCTAATTCTTGTTGGATGGCCTGGTGAATTGAATTTCGCCACTATCACTAATTATGTCCCGTCTTCTTAATAAGCCATACCCTGTTTGGGATCTCCATCGCCACGATACTCAAGCATGCTTTCAGTACTTCCACTGGAGGAACAAGATTGGATGGAAGGCTTTTCAACCTTGCCAGACTAAAGGCCCAGACGAAAGTGCAGAACATATGTCTCCGAGACTTCCTCTTTGCGGATGATGCAGCAGTAACAACACACTCGGAGGAAGAACTGCAAAACCTGATGAGCAGATTCAGTGAAGCCTGCAAGGACTTTGGCCTTCCGATCAGCTGAAGAAAACCCAAGTGATGGGACAAAACGTGGACAGCCCTCCGAACATCAGAATATCTAACCAAGAGGTTGATGTTGTTCATGAATTCACCTACCTCGGCTCCACTATCACAGATACCCTCTCCCTTGATCAAGAACCGAACAAGGGAATCGGCAAGGCCACCACTAACATGTCCAGACTGTCAAAGAGAGTGTGGATGAACAACAAACTGACTGAGCACACCAAGATTCAAGTCTACAGAGCTTGTGTGCTGGGCACTTTGCTCTACGGCAGTGACTCTTAGACTCTTCATGCCCATCAAGAACATAGACTCCACAGCTTCCACATGCGCTGCCTTGGACACATATTGAACATCAACTGGCAGGACAAGATCACCAACAATGAAGTCCTGGAACGTGCAAAGTTGCCCAGCATGTTCACGCTTCTCAAACAGAGGTGCATGCGCTGCTTGGGCATGTTGTCCGGATGGAAGACAGTCGCATCCCCAAACAACTCCTGTACGGGGAGGTATCTCAATGGTCTCGTCAGACAGGCAGACCAAAGCTCCGCTATAAAGATGTGTGCAAGAAAGACCTCAAAGCCCTGGAGGCAACAGCACTTGACCGCTCACACAGGAAACAGACGGTGAAAGCTGGGCTCCTGAGATTTGATGCTAAGATTGCTGAAAAACAGAAAACAAAGAGACAGAAAAAAAAAAGCAGCAAAATACCGAGGCTAATTATATATGCACGCATTGCGGCAAAGATTGTCATTCCCCTATTGGCCTGTGCAGCCACATACAACGCTGTTCCGGTCCTACTAGAAAGGTGGATGTAACTCCATAGTCTCTCGAGACTAACGGATGCTTACTAAGCCATAGTCTCGAAGTCTGTTGTGAAGAGTTCGCAAAGATATTTCTATTCTATTGCGTTATACCTCTTCAAGAATAGTAGAATGACCGGGTAATTAAATCCACGTGAATTACGTCACGTTTGAATGTTGTTGTGTTTCGTCGAATTTGTTGCTGTGTTTAGAGGATTTTCATTTGTTTTTAGGGAATTTACTGTTGTGTTTAGTGAATTTGTTGTTGTGTTTAGTGAATTGCGTTTTGTGTTTAACAAATTTGTTTTGTTTAGAGAATTAGTCGTTGTGTTTTGCACTTATGGGCCACCGTATGTTACTGTACAAGCTAACAGAGCGGTTGTTAATTGCGTGTCGAAAAACCAAAGCAATTAATGTCAGATTGCGTTCCCTCTACCTTATTGCAAAAACAGTAATATTAATAACAATGACAATTATTATTACTATCACTATTACTATTACTGTTACTGTTATTACTGCTAAAGTCTCCGCGAGCGGGATCGACTGATGTGAGATGACAGATCGATAGGCAACGAGGCGCTTACTGCCGATATCGCTATAGTGGGGGTCTTCAAGCGAGAGTGGAATAACGGCCAAGGAGATAATATCAATGAATTATTAAAGTTTAATACAACAAAGGCCGCATTCAAGCCACAGTGGAAAAGTACATTGCTATAACTGAGAAAACGCACTCCTTGCAAGCGTAAGCGCTTGCCACGCCTACGAATTCGTTCAGCGAACATATGGGACCCGAAAATTTCATGTCACAACTTCGCGCTTCTTTTCGTACAAGTTGGAGGTACAACCATAAATACAATACGGATGTAAGCCCGAGTTAACTTTATTGAACTAAATTCTGCCCTCATATAACCTACACAACCTCAGCGAAATTCTAACTAAAATAATGCATAATTTTAATAACTTACTGCAGATATAAAATAAAGGCCACTTGTCCTGTCCTCTTATATTATAAAACCTCTTCCATTCTTATACATTGTAATGTTTCAGCGTATTCTTAATGAGAAGAAATATACTTTTTGACATAATCTCTACTTGATAACTTCATACATCTTTCGACTTGTATATAGACTGTGTGGTTGGCGTTTGACGGGAGGAGAAAGGAGACTTCGGGCGTGCGAGGAGGAAGAGCGTCCTCCGCGCACCCGATATCCCCTTTGAACACCTGCCACTTGGGCCAAGGGACTGTTTATACGTATCGAGGCGAGCTAGCCTGGCAAACGGGATGGAGTTGTTATATGGAAAATTGCAACCCAGTTTACCGGAATGAACTTGTTTACTTGGTTATAAACGCCAAAGTCACGCAAAAGATAAAAAAGTGACTTTGCTTGTTTGTTTGTTTTGGTTCAAAATGAAGGTTCGTTTGAGCACTAGCAAGTACGGAATAGCAATTTAAAACAAAAGGTCAAGAGGCCAAAAGTACTCCTGTCATCATGGCAACGCGTGCGTCATGAAGACCTCGGGGTGCTTACCATTAATTTTGTCGGGAAATTCCGGTTGGATTGATTGTTGCATAATGGTAAGCGGTATTCCAAATATTATACCGATCAATCAGGTGAAACTGCGTTTGCCATTAAATTATTCCGTTTTCAAGTCGTGAAACCGAGGTAAGTCCACGAAAAGGGCCTGGAAACGTAAGATTCGTAAAATGGTAAAGGTTTTCCGACTACCCGTTCCGAATGGGATGAAATTTCCGAACGAATTTTCCGTACGAATTCTACCATTTGAGTTTTTTTTTCCCGAGGATTCTGGAATTTTTCGCAGAATGGTAAGAGCCCTCGGTAAAGCGTGCCAGCCCGCCTAACCGGGCTGGACCGCCTCGTATAAACAGATTCTAAGTTGTATAAAGCAATATTTACTGACATAACGTCGACCGAGAGTGACTGAGGTCCCGCAAGTGTTGTTGGCATTGACACTCTGTTACGCAAACCATCTGGATGGGAATTTTAGGCGTAATTTTCAAATCCTACAGGTAGCCTTAACGGTATCAACCGGAAATCGTGTCACACGAACAGAGAAACTGCATAAACTAAGCCTGGGCGCATGATTTCTGAATCTCTCCAAATGGAGTCACGCGTACCATTTTTACTTTTCAGATTTCCGCGTGAATGATAGACCCAACCAACCACGCTTTCAGAGTTGCAAACGTCGTCGCCTTCTTCTTTGTAAATGTGTTCAATTTTTGCCGCGTTGCGTAGACAGCAAACACCAACACCTATTTGATACCCTTGCAAACAGCGCCAGCGAGACCTCACCCAGTTTTTTTTTTTTTTTTTTTTTGACCCATAGACAATTTCCGAACTTTAGCCCCTTTTTCAAAGCCAGTCTAAAGGCTGGTTTTCACTAGCGACGGAGTTGGAGTCCGAGTCGTAATCGGAACAGTAGAGCGTTACGATCTGGTGAAAATCAAACATCGGAGTCGTAAGCAATTCTTTTGAGTTACCGCTCGGACTCCGTCGCTTACGATCAAATGAAAACCATACCGGATCAAATGAAAACCATTTGAAACCAAACCAATGAAAACGGATCAAATGAAAACCATTTGTCGGAGTTGCAAGCAGAAGCGGAAGAATAAACCAATCACAACGCCTGAGAACGAGTATTAGCGACTCCGACAACGCAGTTTTCACTAAATCGTAAGCGTAGTCGGAAGCGGAGTCGGAAGAAAATGAAACCGTTCTGATCCTTGCGACTCCGATTCCGTCGAGCTTATGACTCCGCTTACGACTCCGATCTTTGATTTTCACAAGGTCATAAGCGCTCTTACGACTCCGACTATGACTCCGACTCCGTCGCTAGTGAAAACCAGCCTTAAGTGCGAGGTCGTTCTTGAGAAAATCAGTTTAAGTTTTATTCATATGGAAAATAAAACTAATAGACTGTTCCCGCGCTCCTCCCAGTCCCCCACGGTAAGTTATGAAACGAGGCTGGGGTGGATAACGTTCAAAATGGCTGGAGCAAACATTTTCCCGCCATTTTGAATTTCTCCACCCCAGCCGGCCTCGTTTCATACCTTACCGTGGGGGTCTGGGAGGAATGCAGGAAAAGTCTATTACCATCACAAGACTCTCGCACTTGAACTCGCTTTGAAAAAGAGGCTAACCAGTAACATGAACTCGATTAGGCCATTTCAGAATTCAGTTCAGCCTCTTTCTCAAAGCGAGTCTAAGTGCGATGTCTTTCTTATGACAATGAGTTGTTATTCATATGCAAATTAATTACCATCACAAAACTTTTGCTCTTAGACTCGCTTTCAAAACGAGGCTACCGTGAATTCGGAAATGGCCTAATCAATCGATTCTTCTTGTTTTATTACTGTATAGTCGTTCGAGTTTGTTGTTCGTTTGGTGAAAGTGAACTGCCTGCAATACAATTCGAACTCTTAAATAAAATTCAAATAAGACTATAAAAGTATAGGTTAAACTTAAATTGATCCGTTCAATAAATACAAGCCATCAAACGTAATCAACGTTCTTAATAACTTGCTTAACTTAAGTGAATTTCTTTTTTTTGTCTCTGGAGCGACAATATCGCTTGTTTGTAGGATATCGCCTTTGTTCGTAAAATTACGTCCAAAAAATTGAAGTAGGCTAAATGAAATACGTTCCTCATTCAAAACTAGCTGCAAAAGAGCTAATATTCTCTTCTTGAATGGCATTTCATGCATTAAGCTAAGGAGAGGAAGACAAAAGGCGGAGTAATTCATACCAGGTAATTTCTCTCCTTATCGTAGGGTCAAAAGTTGACCGTACGAGACAAGTCACCGGAAGGCTGTTACACCACTGGGCAACATTTTAGTTAACGAGCATTTTCATAGGCTGATGCGACAAAACGTTGCGACACAAGTTACAGTGCTAATCGAAAAATTGTTGTAGCGTTGCAAGAACCGTTGCGCCAAGTAGAGTAGGCTTGTAGTTGCCCCAAAGAATGTGCGGCATCAAGGCAAGTTGTCGTGCAACTTGTGTCCACTTGTGTCCAACAACAATGCGAGACGAGTTGCGAGAAAAATTGGAAATCTAATCACACTTCTCTTGAACGTCACCATTGAGGTAATCCCCCTTTTGTGGCGTCTCACGCAACGTAACCACAAACTCATACTTGCAGAGCCGAAAGAACAGAATCAAGTTGATCACAATCAATACGATATATCCAAAAACTCCAAAAAGAAAAACAGAGAAGCCCATCAAATGTCTTTCATAAGCAAAGTACGCCGTCAAGCAAACCAAGAGTATAAACCGCAGCGTGACATACGTTCCAAACAGCGCCACCAGGTTGACCTTGTACACAAACTGTGAACTGTTTCCACCATGAAAACGCATCAATCGACGTAAGTGCAAGAAAATACTGTTGAATTCTACGGCACACAGGCATGTCGCGAACGGAATGCATTGCTTTGTATAGACTACGAATGCAGCTACTGTGATAACCTGAAAAATAAAGTATGATTAGCATGCACACATGCATAGCACGCAGAGGAATTTTTTCTTGGACAATTCTGTCCAAGTGGGGAAAGGTGCGATGAGGTTATCCATATGTGAAGCGCCAACCCAAAGACCAGACCACAACACCGGGAACTTCGTCTCCTACTCTTTGCGATCAGTGTGTGGGTTCCTTAACGTCTCACAAAGTCATCATGAACAAGGGCAGTGAGACGGGACCTACGGTTTATCGTCCTTATCCGAGAAGCCTAGAAAGTCTAAGCATTTGCAGATGAGATGTCATTACAAAGGCAGCACTTAAAGGCCCTGAGTATTGGTCAGGCCGGGGTTTTGAACTCGCGAACTCCCGCACGGGAGCCCGGTGCTCAACAAACTGAGCTGACCGGTCGGCGGTTTAGATTCTCCTGTCCTGTGTCCCATTACCCCCTTCACTCTCCAAAAAACAATACTGGGCAAGATTTCCGTACAGGTCCCTACTTCATTATGCATGCATATTCCTTGCAAAACTCTATTCACGCTCGTTCTTTTTGGAAGGGGATTAGTGGGAATATGCATGTATAATTAATGTCGGGAGCTGTACTGAAATCTTTCCCAATACTGCATCACCATCATCATCATCATTATTTGATTGCCACTCACAATACACAGAAATGATTACAGCTATAAGGCTGTTGGGAGAGGGCGTATGGAAAACCCCGAAATCCAAAATCCAGAATCCGGAATCCGGAAACCGGAAACGGACCGGGACCGGATCCGGATAAATAACTGAATGATTCAAGTTGGGAAGTGTCATTGACATCAATATTCCTCCTCCCGTCTCTGCATTCCTCGCAAGATGGATGATGATACACAGACCCCTTTTAAGAAAAGGTACGAGTATAAAGAACATAGTAGTTATCATTCTTTTCAGTTAAATGAGTTTGGGATGATGTTCTTATTATACAAAATATGTTTGCTTTTGTTTGTAGGTCGCGACAAAGCACCGAGGAATTGGTTGAAATGTGAGTACGTGTGAAAATTTGAGTTTGTTATCCCTTGAACTTGAGCTGGAGTCTATATGTGGAACAGCCGATTCTGTGTATTCCAGTGGTTATGCAGACTTTTAGGCCCTACTATTATTTCCATCGTTAGATTTTGTTTATAACATCTGAATTGAAGGAAATGTCTGTTAGCAAGAAATTAAACAATTGCTGAATATCGTTGCGATTCGATCATTCTTTCATGCAGAATGTCAAATGAACGGAAGAAATGAGTAACTAAGGCTCTAGAGAAGGGAATGAACAACACAGCCCTGATAACTATCACTAAAATAGCGGCTGTTTACGAAAGCAGTTAGGTTCTGATTACTTGCAGTCCCTATATATACTTAGTCGCTTGACCTGCAGTCAGGGCCTATGTCTGCTAGGAATGACAGTAAAAGTTTCCCTTTTTTCAAGTCAGTTTCCCTGAAACCGAGGAACTGGTTTCAGTGTTTCCCAGTTTACCCCGGTTGTTTATCCGGTTCCGGTTCCGGTTCCGGTTCCGGATTCCGTTATTTTCCATACACCCTGTGAGAGAGGCCACCTTGAAATGATGCCATTAATTTAAAAAATTGGTGCTGTGTATGTGTGGCTTGACCATTCCACCATTTTTCAAGTAAGAACTCTAACATTTTTCTTAAAGGTGGGAAAATTAGACAAACAAGTGACTGATACTGGGAGAGAGACCCAGATCCTTGGTTAAGGGTTGGAAATTGATTACGATTGCAATGGATAAATGCTGGCCTTCACTGCTGGCCACTCTAGTACCATAATTATGCACTTGGAAACTTTACTCGGACAAAGGCCCGATTTATTTCGTAACCATAGCAACGGTGATCTTTTGACGTGTGAAGATAACATGTTATTTTCAAACGTGAAGACAATGTTTTCGCGCGAAAGCTCACCTGGCATTTCATTGGTGTTTATATAATAAAGAAATTTTTTTATAATTCATATCAATTTCACCCCAAACTAATGTATACTTTTTATTTTTTATTTTTTATTTTTTGCCAGAACAATAAATAAACAAAGCAACCAATATTTCATAAGTAAAATCAAAAGCCCATAACCTGGCACGTACAACTCCCATACTAGGGCTATGGCACGGCATTTTTAAAGACCAAGCCATTTTCAAACATGTTTTTCCCACAAAAAGTTCAGTTCCAGTCCGCACGGGTCCAAACAATAAATTATGCAAGGCTCTTGATTGGCTAGCAAGCCTTCTGTGGGAGACCATGGCTCCTGTTATCTATTTAACTTCTTCACAGCTTCCCACCTTGATTAGTAATGGTAATAGGACCTGAGAAGAGTGCAATTCAGGGAGTAATCGGGCAAGTAATTTAAAAATCGGCCAAGCACGGAGCACAAGGTCGATTTGAAATTAAGAGCACGATTACTCCTTGAATTGTACGACGTGAAGTCCTATTAGCAATTAATCATAACTATAACAAAATTTGAGAAGAATAAGACAGTGTTATTAACTATTTGATACTTTAATTTTTCCAACTTTTTCAACATTTAGACCCAAGT
>BLFK01000383.1:2051550-2074299 GCA_014634185.1 Astreopora myriophthalma | reverse complement strand
AGGGGGGGGGGGGGGGGGGGGGGGGGGACCAGTGCACGCTTGATGACACGGACTGTCCAACCACTCAGGCACGATGCATACAACTGTCCAATTACAAGGTGTCCAATTACAAACAGTCCAATTAATGCTGAAATCAGGGTTGCTGATAACCAATCAGATTAAAGAATTTTGTTATAGTTATGATTAGTTCTACTATTGGTGGGATGGCTCACAAATTTGTATAGTTTATTGTTGCAAATAAAAACTGTTGTTCCTCTTGTTACAAATTGGCATTGGAGGCAATATTAACTGATTATCATAATGGAACACAAATTTGCCTGGTTGAAATGAATTAACTCGAAAACTGTGGAAGATACCCAATTTAGAAAACAGTAAAGCAGAATGTGCGTGACCATCTGAATTGACAAGAAAATCTCAAAAGAGCTAGAGAGGTAGTTCTTTAGAATACAACTTTTAACCCACTTACCACAACATGATGGATGATAAGACCGGGAGATCCTTTGAAGTCATGAACTAGAAGGTCTGTGGAATCATGTAACATGTAACCTGTTCTCACACAGAAAAACACCACAGTTAATCAATTTACTTAATGAGTATATAGCAGCATCACATAACTAGTTTCACAGCAATTCTGAACAATTCTTTCAGACCAACAAATAAAAAGGGCGAGGATTACAGAACAGCCACAGGGCCAAAACCAGGAGGAGGACATCATGATGTAGGTTTCCTGCTCTGCCTGCCCTTTGCTACTAACTCCCACACTATACTCTGCCTGACTTAATATGAGCCCTAAAATAAACATATATTTTCCTTTAAAGTTCTCCATAAGCTTCCCACAGCACTACTTTTCTGTGAAGGTGATATGTATTTGAAATGAAAAATTTCAAGGCTGATTTCAAAATCCTTCAAAAAATGCCACTTCTGAGGCAAGCGACAACAAGATATCACAGACAAGGTAATTTAATGTTGATTTAGCATGGTCCCCTACATACTTTTAGCAAGATGTCATCGTAAGATGAAACTTTCGGTAAAACTCATACATTTAATATAAAATCATCAACGGTTTTGCCGACAGATTGTGCAGGCCCCTCAGCAGTTTCGACTGATTTGTTTTGCTTACATTAGCCCGGATCGTGCTATGGTTAAAGTGGTACTACGATCAAAAATCACTTTTCTTTTTTCTTCTTATGTCAAAAGTACTTGTGCTGAATACTCGGCATGCAAGATTTTATACAATTATTTCAAGAGGAAGACTATTTATTTTGACAGGAATTTTTTGCTCTAATGGTCCGCCATTACTTGGTGTGGATCCAACCAATAAGCCCTCAGAGAGCTGGATTGGAGAGAAAGTGACATCATTTATTCACCAGCTTAAAAATGGAGTGTGTGAATGCAGCTTAATTAGCATACACTACACAGATTTGACAATCTGAAAGCAAAAAACTCGTGCTGCATACTAAAAAAGCCATGATCACACCCTCCATTTTTAAGTTAGTGAGTAAATGACGTCACTTTCTCCTCGATCCAGCTCTCTGAGGGCTTATTGGTCGGAACTGTACCAAGTAATGGCGGACCGTTAAATAAAAAAAATGCAGTTAAGATAAACAGTCTTGCTCTCAAAATTACTACAAAAAATTTCACCTGCTGAGCATTCAACACAAGTATTTTTGAAAGGTAAAGAAAACAAGAACTGTTTTTTTTTTCATCAAAGTAGCACTTTTAATACAGCTGAGTACATCTCGTGCAACCAGCATCAAGAGATGTTAAAAAAGAAGAAAGAAACTTTAAATGTTAGAATGGAATCTTAGTCTAATCTTGGAGATTTTTCATAACATTTCTCTGAAAAATAACAAAATGAAAAATAAATTTATCATACACTCAAAATACTTTACATTCTCAATAGCCTTACACTTCCGCATGCATCTATAGGGCTGTAGTCAGCTTGGCTTGTAGAGGCTTTTGTCATGAAATAATTATTCTTTTGTTTCAACATTTGTAAGAGTTATTAAAATCAAGTGAGCTATGGGCTTAATGCGGCTAATGAAATTTCATAGCTTTCTGTTTTTGATAAATACAAAGAAGATTATAATAATAATAATATAATGCGAGGTACTTATATAGTGCTTTATTCAGTGAGGACAGAGACTCAAAGCACTTTACAACAGTTGGTGAGGGACTTCTCTATGACACAAGTGGCAGCCATTCAGTTCTATAGGAAAATTCATTACCTGACGAGGGAATTCTGCGTTAAATTGCACACGAAAACCGATATCGCACGAATCGCGAAGCGATGAGTGCGATATCGGTTTTCAAGAGCAATTTAACGCGGAATTCACGAGTCAGGTAATAAATTTTCCTTGAATCGCATAATTGAATAAAATAAGAAAAAAATCTCAATTTGACAATTTGACGACGGCTGTTACGTAGATGCGAAACAATATCACTTAGCCTCGTTTTCAACTCGCAATTCCACGCTAAATACCTTGCTTTGTTAACCAATCAGAATGCAAGATTTTATTCAATTATGTGATTCTTATAGAAATAACCAGAAGAAATCAACAACTGTGTCCCTAGTACAGAAGGAGTGTCACACCACCACACCAGGAAAACCCATGCCCTACTCTTTTTTGGGATCTTTAACATCCCACATAGGTGCTGTGAAACATGACCTATGTTTGATTGTCCTTATCCAAGAAGACTAGAAAGTCGGCTGATCATCCTTATCCGAGAAGACTAGAAAGCCTAACCATTTTTTAATTAGAAAAGCAGCACTTTCTCCTCAGTTATTTAAGGACCCTGAGTGTTGGTCCAGCCGGCTGGGGTTTTGAACCAACAACCTCCCACATGGGAATCCAGTGTCCTACCAACTGAGCTAACTAGTCTGCACTTTCAATTCTGTGGCACTTTTATTTGAACAATAGACCTTTTCACAGTTGATGACACCATATTGGTAGGGGGGTCAGGGAGGCAACTCGGCTTATATAAAGTGAACGTATGGGATTTCAGGACATTTTGAACCCCTGTAATGTACGGAAGCAGTATTTTGACAGCAAAAATATCTTTTCCAAGCCACTTGTACTGATATTATTTTCTGGAATATTTCAGCTACAACGACGGCAAAAATCTCTTTAAGGTGTGTTACAAATCCTTCTGATCAAAACTATGCAAGACTACGAGAAGATTTATAATTCGAATTTACGGGTATCGTACCTCCTTTACTGGGCTAATTTTGTTGCATGGATGATCGATATCAGTAAAATGTTGGAAATCCACCTTTCAGTGGTTCAAAGTCGGCCAAAACCCATTACATCCACTCTAGCTAAGCAGGGGACTTCAGAGGGGTTTTGCCGACAGGGGACATGACCGCAAAATGTGGGAACAATCTCCTTCCAAAACACTGACAACCGACAGGAACTTACAGAAAATGGTCGACAGTTTGTTACAGCGACAGTCACACTGTCCGTAACAAAGTGAAACCAGAAGCCTCCTTGGCAGGCCTCGTAGATGGCATCATTAAAGTGAAAAGGTCTATCGATTCAAAGGTTTATACACGTGAATGTAAACACGGGGGAATCACTGATTTCGCAAGGATCGAAGCAGGATCAAAGTTTGAGGAGAAGTTTGAGGCTTAATTACACGGCTGATCATCAGAAAATCGTCAACGAAACAAGAAATTCGATCGAACGTAACAGATGGGAGTTATGTTATGTAATAACTACCGTATTTCAAAATGCGCATGAACTTTGAAAAGTGAGTCGTAAAACATTGCCCCTTCTACCATAGGTTTGGGTGGGTTCACATTCTAGAGATACAAAGTCTTACCCACTAAAAATGTTAATAAGTACGTTGCAGGCCAACTCCAGGCTTTTGTCATGTTAGCAAGCATCCCTGGATTATCAAGAAAACTGTGGATGACACTCAAAGTTAAAATTGTCATGCATAGTGTATAAAACAATAAGAACTACCAAGCTATTCCGGTCTAAAAACTCACCAATAGATTGACCAAACAGCTGAAATACACGCGTGAAGAAAGGAGATCAAAGTATTAAAGTACAACCACTCCTTTTGCGAAGAAAAGGCCACCGGTGGAGAAATACTTGATTTTAAGACGACATTTGTCGCTCGAAAGGATGCAAAAGATAATAATGCGAACAATACTAAATACAGGTACTGAGAGTCTTGCAACATTCTTGCTTAGTTAATTCAGAAATGACAGACGTCTTGATCACACAGGCGACACTGACCACTCGATCCGTGTAAATACCCTTGTAACGCGTGACACTTGACGAGAATGTGTCACGGTAATTATAAACAAGACGCCTGAGGCGTTCACGTAGAATGCGTTGATCGATGAATGGCTGCCAACAGTCACATTGTTTATAGGAACAAATAAACTTAATAGAAATGCTTATGTCTACATCCAGTACAGCATTTACAAACGGTGTTGCTTGTGCTATTTCAAAAATGATTTACCCACAGGCCCTCCAAGCTCAAAGATGTTGGTGACCTCACAGGAAACCCAGACAATCTGTCCGAAACCACAGGTTCTCCGGGCTATACAAGTGACCATTTAAAAACAATAGTTGCGAGGCAGCGATTTCGGCGCAAATAATCGCGATATGAATAACAATAAAATGGCCTCCAAACTTCAAACATGTCTTCTGGTAATCATTTTTAATGGCTGAAACACGATTTCGGGGTTATTTGACATACCTGACCTAGGTACTGACTTAGCCCTTCCTGATTAGTGAGGGGCTAAGTCAGAGAGCAGAGCCTGGGCCACCTGTAGTTAAACCGTTGATAATTTTACAGTAAATGTATGAGATTTACCGAAAGTTTCGTCCTATAGCGACGTCTTGCCAAATGAATTAACGGATTCAATGCTAAATAGACGTTAAGTTACCTCGTCTGTCATGTTTTGTCGTCCGTTTGCCTCAGAAGCGGTGTTTTGAAGGATTTTGAAATCGCCGATGACTATCACTCTATAATAAATAACAAGGGTGGAGACACAGGGTTCCCATACAAACTATGTGGCCGTTGATCTCTTTAGATCGTTTTCACATGACGTCACGGCGGCCATATTGGTGTACCTAAACAACCTTCGGGGAATTGAACTCCATTTGTATGCAAATATTTCCTTTTGTTTCAGTAAATCAATATGGCCGCTGGTCACGTGAGTGAAAACGATCTATATCTTTTAGATAATATTCGAGATCAACGGCCAAATAGTTGGTATGGGCTCCCTGTGGTGTAGATTGGAGATACAGTCCTTTGGTAGTGCGAAGGAAATTAGATTAAGGAGAACTCACACATAGCGCGGTTTTCTCCAACTGAGTGTCGTAAAAATAAAAACAAAGTTACTACAGAGCCAATCAATCAATCAATCGAAGAAAATCACGACTCGGTTTAACTAGCCAATCAAAACACAAAGCAAGTAAACGCAGCCGGTGCCAAGGGCGGGAAAACAGATGCGACTAGGACGCAATTGGTTTTAGTTTTGCATCTGAATTGTTAAAAAATTCGCGCAAGTTTTTTTTTTTAATCGAATCATAGACAAGGCCAAAACCAAAATCAAAACCAAACCAATCGTGTAATTACTTTCGACACTCAATTGAAAACTGCGCTATCCCTTCCATATTAACGTATTAAGTAGGAAGTCATCCTTATTAAAAGTGGTAAAACAGGTCTTTTTCTCTTCTCGTTTTGGGGGAAATTTTACGTTTTCTGGGACTATACGCAGTCTCTGACAGTTTTCTCTCTGCTCTTATCATTCTTTTCACAATTCATTGGCGAAGTTGCATCGGTCGCCTGGGAAAATCTGGCTTGCAATGTGAAGCTCTGTAGAACAGTGACCTCGTATCTGGAGCGACAAGTATCTAGGTGTTTATGGAGGTCTTGGCATGTCACAAGCCGTGTTTGTCCTCTTTGCGTCCATTTCTATGGTGCTTGGATCACGTATTTCCTCGCGCCAACTTCACCAGAGAATTTTGGTCAATAACATACATTAATATTCGGCCATGTCGTTTTTTTGAGACCATCCCTAGGGGAGAATTATGAACCGCTTTTCCAAGGGCATTGGTGCGATTGATGACGTTGCTCCCAGGATGCTCATTTCTTGCAAGTTTTGGTGCTATGTCTACGATCACCTATGTGACACCCATCTTTCTTGCAGTCACCATGCCGTTAGAAGCGCTGTATATTTTTGTGGAGGTATGTTACATTTTTAGAACCTAGTCTTGGGTACATACCATGACAACTTGTAGGTTTTAATCAGGGTTAACAGCAGGGTAAGCGTTAGCCTTCGAACTACTCGGCCCAGTACTGCAAGTCGGTCGCGACACCTTGTTCTCTCCATTTCATGTCCCGGCCAAGTGAGAACAAACTCGGTTAGTAAGATGTATATAACGAGCTTAGGAAACCGCGACGTCGAAGACAACAAAAACACCACAAAGCAACGGGTTAACGTGCGAAAATAGTCCTCAACTGAAGGACTTTGCGCGATCGGCACGCTCTGCACTGGCGGTCTCCGTTTCGTTACATTTTTACCGTCCTTTTCTTAACAAAGTTTACTTAAAAGTTTGCTCAATTGATCACGCCCATGTTTCCAAGTGTTGTGACTCCCTTTCATCAATTTTTTTTTCACTGTTATTTGTTTCTTTATTGACAATGAGTGTATGTTTCAAGCTCTCGCCAATTTAAGCGAATCAAATCTGTCAGCCGCTCACCAATTTACAACAATTTCTTCGAAACAAACGGAACAATCGCCATCTGGGCATTTGGTAAGAAACAGCGCTTTATCCACGATAACTACTACATTGTGGATGAAAATCGAGTTGCTTATTACCCTTCATCAGTCTCATCGAACAGGAATAAAAAAGAAACACCAGTCGACAATTTTACCGGAATTAGCTTTGTTCTGATTTGACAAGAATCAACTTCGTTTGCTTTTCAGGTGGTTAGCAGTTCATTTAGAGTTTGTAGGAAACCTTTTTACGTTTTCGCGGCTTTGTTTTCTGTTATTAAGCGCGATTCCCTGGAAAGTGGACTTGTTGGTTTGTCTGTCTGGTATGCCCCTCAGGTAGGTTTAGTTTGTTACTAAATATGTCGTTAGCTGCAGGAGAAATTTCAGCTGAGTACAGTAAGACGAAACCCTGTTTGTGAAGCAGACGCTAAGCACGGGAAAATGGTTTTGGTTGTGCTCTTTTGATTGGCCCAGAGTGAGCCAGATTTTTCGGCCAATCACTTAGCTCTGTAATGAAAAGGCTCCATTGAAAAGGCTTTAAGCTGAGCAAATCGAAGTTCAAACACAATTCTCAATAAGCGAGTTTATTGATTCCTTCCAATGTTTTTGTCTCCTGTGTTTTCCAAAGATAACTGTCACATTCAACTGGATAGTATGCATGAGCAGTGACTGGAAACAAACATTGTGGCTGTGGAGGGTGTCAAGGAGTACTCAGAGATGCCAACGGATGTTTGTGTCATGTAATGTTGCAAGGCAAGCTGTGTTGGTAGAATTTTATAAGCTTTAGCAAATACGCATGCGCAAATGTTTGGAACCGTCTACTTCCGGTCTGCTCTATTGCGTACCATATGGAGGGCACTACGGCTCACAGTTTCAATATATATTGCTCGAAATCCTATAGCATGGTAACTGGAACTGAGCTGTGAGTACGAAAGGGATCTGTCACATGTGGCCTAGGGGCCGACATTTCTCTCCCTCACTGCCGCGTCGGGGGCAGACAGGCTGTCGTGGACGGGTATCTGAAAGCAGCGAGGAACTGGGGGTTGGTATAAGCGATCCGCGGGCCGAAATCTCGGGGAGACTCGTCATGGTACACCGCTCAGGCAACACGTCCAGAGGTACCGCTACTGGTCTAGAGTTTTTGTTTGTTTTCTTTTTGGCATTCAGTATGCGCATGCGTGAATTACTGTTACTTTAGTACGTACCATTTGGGAGACGCAGTGACTGCATTTAAATGACAGAATGATCATTTCAGTAATTTCAAGGAGCGATGAGTCTTAGGAATTTGTGTTGCTTGTACTTAATTGCTCGTTTGGCAAAGAGAAAGGCTCGTATCATGCAACCACCCGTACAAAACCGAGTGTTTTGGATTGGCATATAGAGGCACATTACCTAGTCCTCTTGCAAGCGAAGAGTTTGAAATGGCCTGTGTTTCCATACGCTGCTAAGCGTTTGCCTTTCAAATATTACTCATACTTTAACCTTTTAGTCAAAGTACGCTATACGCAACAAAGCGTGTTGGCTTACTTTTATCCGCGGTGGCTAAGTGTCCGGCAGGAAGTTCTACAAAATTGCATCGAAGTGCTTCATTTCTACCAGATAAAAGTGTTACATTCCTTCTTGTAATCGCTTTGGATTCGTTTTTGCGTTTCTATAAACGGAGATACAACACTTCGAAATTCGATATAATACAGGTGGTTGGACTAAGATGTATCGTAAAATTCTTTGGAACTGTAATGGCTACCAGTTACTGAGTGTACTTGAGACCTGCAAGACTTTTTCCCACTCAAACTGAAAATAGAGGGCAAATTTTCGGCTAAATTCATGTTAACGAAAGGACATTACGTTCGGCGTTGCAGTTGTCCGTTTCGTAAACGGTCGTTGCCATTTCAATGACACTTAGGAAAATTTTCACTGTTATAAGTTTGCTTTTTGCAAATAAAGAAAAATTACCTACTGAAGAATCGAACCCGGACTATTAGATTAATAGCACACGTCACTCACCACAACCCTACAGAGTTGCTCGGCCAAGCACCCGTAGATTTTGGCAATCTGATCATTCTATGTAAAAGATAAATAATAGCTGTTTTCAGTACCTAAAACTAACCCTAACCTCACCCAAATGCTAAGCCCAAACGCCTCAATTATTTATTAGGCTTAATTTCTCAATCTGAGCGCAATTTTAGCTGATTTAGTTGCAATTTCAACTACTGTAGGACTAATTTATGACAAAAGGCTCGGTTACCAAGAATTGGCATCGACCGTAATAAATGGCAACGACCGTTTACGAAAGGGAAATCTTGTAGCCATTATCTAATGCAAATTTCCAAAGTCTTGAATAGAATTTTTGCAGTTTAAGTTTGAAACAAGACGCCTGGAGGCATTCATGCACGTGGGATGCGTTTATCGATGAATGGCTGTCAACAGTCAGTGTTTATACGAACAAATAAGCTTAAATAGAAATACTTATGTCAGCATTCAGTCCAGCATCCTTAAACGGTATTGCATCATCAAAAATGATGCCGTAAGGCAAATTAGGTGATGACGTCTTTCCCACAGGCGGCCCAAGCTCAAAATTCATGCCAGCATGCCGTGTAGTTGCCCACCGGCCAATTGTCTTTTGTTTTACTTGTTGATATGCTGGCCTAGCACTTGGGTCCATGAGGGGGATAGCCGGTATGTTCCCTTACCCACATTCATGGTTGGTCAGTGTGCTCCCTCATTTTGTATGCTTTCCTTGATCCATCTTTTGAACTTGTCACTCTCTTGATCTATTTCACTTTCTTCCCAAACCATGATATGATTGTGCATGTTCTCGCACACATGGTCTGTTATGGCTGATTTGTGACACTCACTAACTGGTTTTCTGCTTGTGGATCTCGTGAAGTTCCCGTTAAAGGATTATATTTCTAGCGCATATTCCCTGATCAAGAAAACTATTTAACTGCCAAATCCACTAAACTGTATTTTAAACACCAGAATAAACTAGCATAAAGGAAAACGAAACGAAGCGAAACGTGGACGTTCGCGTTTTACTTTTATATGATACTGTTATCTCCAACGAGGAAACCTTAACTACCGAAACCTTTTTGAACAGATGCTTATAACATACAGTAAAACTAATTTGTCCCGTCAATTAAAGTCCAAGAGAGTCCCAAACATTTTCTAATTTAGACGCTAGATCCTTAGAATCTATTACTCCTTTTTATGTCATTGTATACGCTAACTGATTCAGTGTTCAATTTCGTCTGTTCCTGCATTTTCTTCTCCTCGCAGAACCGCGGTTGTTGCTCCCAGTAAGTTTGTCATAGTGTCCTTTCTGTATCAGGACCGTTTTATGTTTTATTCTACGTCTGCGAGAATAAACAGATTCCTTCTCCAACAAATGTGTTTTGTATTTAAGCTTCAAATAGATAACTGTATATTTATACATACAGCAAAACACTTAATTAAGCCGGCAGGAAATTATACGGTACTGCGAACAAAGTTGGGAGCGTAATCAGTTACAAAGCTATCATATATAAGATAATGGAGCAGTTTTCAATTAACTGTGGAAAACTTGCGCGATCTTTTCAAGAATCAGGTGCAAAACTAAAACCAATTGCGGCGACTTCGTCACTCTCGTTTTCCCGCCCTCGCAATTGACTCGCTTTGCGTTCTGATTGGCAAGTAAAACCAAATTGTAAATTACTTGGAAGTGCTGAAGGGCACTCACGTGACATTTGCTTCAGAACCTGATTGGTTCTGTAATTATGATCAGAACCAAGCTTCTGATTTTACGACACTCAATTGAAAAGCGCTCTAGTCCTGCACACAAGTCGAAAGGGGTTGAATTTTTTATAAATCTACAAAGCATGCAGTACAAAGAAAGCTCTCTGCGTTAAAAATGCATATGATTTATAAAATTGTCGTCATTAGACTGTGAATTATGACAAAAAAATTATAAAATAAAAACTGATACCCGCTTTTCATTCAGTAAAGTATCCTCTGTTCATGTTTTTTTTTTAGGAAAACGTCAAACTATAGCTATGCGCGAGTATTCATCTATTTCCGGACTCCATCTATCTGGAAGTTTCTTTGTACATATCCACAAATTTTCTTTAAAAATTGCATCGTAGTGAAATTTACACTGCGAAGGGGTTAGTTTCAAACCCTCACTAAATTAAGCTAATGTAAAATTACAAAAAATTTTCCACTCATGTTCTCTTTGGCTTATCTAAACGTCACAAAAGCTGGTAGAAAACTGAAAATGAATATTTCAAAAATTAATGACGATACACGCGAAGAAAAGTTGTGACTAAAATGCTGACACTAGTGCTAACATGAAACAAATCGTCGCATAAAAAGCTGTGTTGTTGATGTCGAAGCCTTCGGGGAGGTACACCCGGACCACTTAGATCAGCACTTCTCCTGTTGGTTGTTCTTTCTTCGAGTTCTCCTTTTCATGAAATTTTTGAGTCGCTTCAGAGCATCATGGTCTTTAATGGAGGTAATCTTAAAAGAAAAGAAAAAAGGGGCAACAAAAGTGTCAAATTCAGGCTCCAAATTCAACGTGGAACCACAAGTATTCTTTCCAGGGACTTATCATACTGAGCTCTCCTCGAGCGGTCCCGTTTTAGGCAAGAAAACAATTGCTATCAAAGCAAACGGATCTAAATAATGACAAGTTCTTTCAACGTTAGCTTTCAAGCAAATGTAGCGTTGTAGTTTTTGCTTCTTTCACTTGCTCATCTGCCGAAATTTATGCATTGTCTACCATTTTCGTAATTCAGGTATCGTCTACTTCTGAAAGAATCTGGACACGAAATCCACGGGCATTGGGAAGATAATGGTGGAATTCTTCTCAGCTGAGATCGTGTTCAGAGTTTGAAGGTAACGAAGCTGCATCGCCGACGGCGTCTCCGCCATGACGTCAGCGGCATCCTTTAGGGCACGTGACGCGGACATTTCGCCTTCAGCCGCGATAACCTGGAAATTAAACCAAATGGAGTTTACTGATTAACAAAGTGCCAGGTTTTGACAATATTAGTGACGTACGCTAACGTGTGTTGTTTACTGGCGAACCGAGCTAGTGAGCTAGCGCATTCCTCATGCGGTATAATTTATACGATATACTTTCTTTGATGATTATCGAGCTGTCACTGAACGCTCAAACAAGACGCTGCATGAGAATAGAGCCCCACCTGGGCATGCAACAGAATTTGGGGCTTAATTGGGCACTGATGAAAATATATACAGTTTTACGAGTAACTACAAAATTACGTTCTAGGCGCCTATTCTAAAGCTGCTTTCCACGAATGCCGTGCTCACTATAATAATGAACGAAAATAACCCAGTTACCTGGGCTCAAAGCATGTACTGTACTGTTCTTATTAACTTTCTTTTGCTGGTAAGCTTGAAAGAAGTTCAGCACCGTGTAAAGAGTATGTGGTGTCCAAGCTCTTTTTTAGCGGATCGCGGAAATGTACGCACAGCGCCGAAGACGTTAAAAACGGCAACAACCTCGTTCTGCTTACCATAGGTACTCCTAAATTCTGTTGGCATTCATGAGTTAGAATTCATACCTTAGCGCGCGCCTCTCGGGACGCCTCGGCTTCCGCTGCCATAACACGTTGTAACTGAACCGGGAGACGAACATCTTTACTGTGGAAAAGATATACAAATAATATGGTTGAAACTTGCATTTTTTTTTTTACATCTACGATGACGAGCAATGTCATGCTAATTGATAAATTTTTACTGACGAGTTAGATGTCATTTACTTACATTTCTACTCTTTCCACGCGAACTCCCCAGGGATCAGTAGCATCATCTAGAAACAACTAAGCAAACGGAAAAGTCAGTGGAAACAATTGCTCTTCAATCTCACTAAATCATCAGGAATATTAGTTTATTTTGGCCATTTACAGCTATATAAAGTCGATGCCTACGCAGATGAAAAGTGCGGATAAACTATGAAAAATATTTTCTTGTTACCATGGCTCCACGAATAGCATAGCCCCCTCTGGCTCCACATATTTACCACTTACAGCCCACAGTTCTTATCCTAATTATAAACTGCAGCCGGACTCTGGCGGTTACGCGGTGCAGTCGGTCTGTGACGTAGTCAAACAACTTTTTGATTCACTTTGATGAAACGCCAACGCTCAATGGATCATCTTTTAAAATCGGCTGTTTTGCTCATCCATCTATTGACATCTCTGACCTGATCTGCCAGAGATTTGACAGATCTTATGGAGCTAATGCTAGTGCTTAGATTACCGCCAACGCAGCAACTCGGTTTCTTAAGAAACGCGATCCCCGCCGGGTTCATTTCCCTTTTTCAGCCACACTTTAGAACGAAAAAGTCATCAATCGACATTAGCCATGTTTTAAACAAGCACAGGACCGGTTAGTTGAAACTCCATTTGGTTTGATTACGCTAAAAATTGAAGCCTACAACCTGACATAGCCTGTAAGCATTACTGAGCTTATGAAATCTGAGCACGATTGGACTAAAGGGAAGTCAGTGATGGCCTTTTAAAAATCCCTGAAACAAGATTGGAAGGACGGCTGTCCCTCCAGCTACTCAAATCTCTCTTACATAGCAGATTTTTAAAAGCGTACTTTGTCTCAATTATTAAGACTTCATGTTTGGTTTCTCGTTCCGGTGACGACTTAATTTTTCGATTCAATCAGTTTTTACTACTCGTTCCCATTTCCCTGCTCGTTTAGAACATGGCTAATTCTTTGCATAAATAAACTGAATTCGTTTGTACCTGCATCTGTGAGCTTAGGCCTTCTCTGTCCATCAAAATATCACTAAGGTTCTTTGTACCGATCATGTTTCGCAAGGTTGTCTGGGCCAGCAGTTTGGTAGAGCCAGGGGCATCCGAGACATTTGTCACAGACACTGTTGCATTCTGGATCCTAAAATAAACCACTGCATCAACGGTGACTGTCACACTGTCACGTGTCAGAGCCTAGCCAATCAAACGACACTGATAAGCATTGTGATTGAAATACTGAATCGAAACATTCGTAACTACTTAAGCAACAACGCTGCTACATCAGTTTACGAGCTCTACGTAATTCTACATGCCAATGGTTAATAATAATGTGTCTCGTGTCACAAATAATATTTCACTGTAAAATGTGCATCATGCTTTCTTAATTATCACATGCAAGAGCTGACGAAACAATGCTTCAGGAATAAACTACGTTTACCTCTTGGGGTGGTACGTCAAATGACACGGTTCGCAAATCCACTTTCTTGTATTCATCGATCTTGGGGAGGACGAAAAACAATCCTAAAAGAACAAAAACCACCACAAATTGAACATCATGGGCCACAATCCATAGCATGCAGGATTGTCGTAGTGAGAGAACTCAGAGAGGAAAAGCTAACTGAATTGTAGAGATATTGTTTTACCTGGTCCCCGGGCCCCGCCCGGGAGAATCCTCCCTAATCTGAATATCACAGCTCTTTCGTATTCCTGTACTATCTGGAAAAATAAAAAGTTAAAATTCAAAATCAAATGACCTGTAATAGTTTTCTAACGTTACACGGTTAATAGTATACAAGATAAAAGGAAAAGAAACATCATTTAAGTTGTCAGCAACTTGTTACTGAAGGCTAAGCAAAGTGTTCTCGCGAAAGACGCGTAACTAAAGCATAGTCCACAATAGTTCTTGCCCGCATAGGCCTGAGGTGAGTTTCTCAAAGGACCCGAAACTTTAGGCGCCACAATTCCTTCTGTATCTTAAAAACGAAAACCCTTTTAAGCATGGAACCTTTCCTTTCCTAACTTGACAACATGTTAAAAGACCAGCCTCAGTGCTAGAGTAAGTGAATCGTAGTTTTACAAATGGTTTATTGGGCCCGTAAAGTTTTCGGGACATCCAAGAAACAGGCTTCTGCCGCCCGTTTCGCGAAAGCCCTGAAACTTTTCGGGCGTATTTCGGGTGCTATAATTCCCTCCGTATCTTGAGACATTACAAGTTTTTAGGCCACGAAAATTTGGAATTGGCTTACTCTTTCTTATCTTGAAAGCATGTTAAAAGACCAAATGTTTAGAATAAGCAGGTAGAAGTTTAACAAATTGCCTTTCGGACCTGTAAACTTTTCGGGACTTTCGAGAAAAAGGCTCGAGAAATCTTGGCTCGGTGACGTCACCGAATATACTAGGGAGATTACGAAACGACGACAACGACGGCTGCGAGGACGTTGCTTTATTGGTTTTACTACGCAACTATTTCATGTTGTTCCGCATTTAAAATGTGTAATAACTGTCGAAGAATTAAACTGGTATAGGCGGGTTAGAAGAGCAGAGAGAAAAACTGAAAATTCATCGTCATGTGTTAACGTGTTCCACAGAACCATAAACTTGGCCATCTCACGTCGTCATTTAGGAGATGACAGCAAAGAAATGTACCAAAATGTAAAACGCACGTGGAGAGCCATTATTTTTGCTCACTAAACCTATAGTTTTGTGGCTTCCTCGTTGCCTTCGACAACGTCGTTTCGTAAGTTCCCTAATATCCGCTCCCCGAGAACGTTAACCGACAACGCGTTCTCTCCAAAATGATTTCGACCTAGCCTTCGCGCGGACACCAAGGCAAGAGAGAACCGAGGGACTAGGTGAAGTAACTGGAGGGTACCTTTTTTTCTTTTCTCACAAGCTATCTTAAAATGTTAGTACGTTTTTCAGAGGATTCTGTATTCGAGGTAGTCCGTAATATAGACAGCAAAAGAGATCAATTCTCAGAGGCCCTTCTTACTCACCTTCAGACAAAAGAAAAGGGAAAAGGGCATTGTCGCTACCACCAGAATATAACACAGAACTGTTAAAACGATACCACATATCCCCAGTTCTCCTCCGTCAGGTTGACTCGCTGAAATGTAAATAATTGACAGCTGTCTGACAGATGTCGCTCCACCCAAAATACGCCACGCTTTTCGACATTAAACGTCGTTCAACTATTAAACTAATTTTAAGAAGTCCCATCTGTTGTCCATTTTTGTTAAAGATGTTCTTCAAAATGCAGCAACGTGATGGCTAAAAGTTGTCTGTTATATTTAACAAAATCATTTTACAGTACGGTGCCTCACCCTTTTATGTTGGAGTTTTTAAAATGCAAATGAACGCTATTTCTTCCCAAACAAATTCTTTGCACTTGTTCTGATCTCAATATACCAAAACAGGCTTTATAACATTACAGCAACGTGTGTTTCATATTTATGTGTCTCGGTGTTGGTTATAAAAGGTTCGAACATACATAATTCACGATTCACGGAAATGCAGGTTTTGGACACACAAGCTCACAACAAGTTTAGTTGTAACTACCTAAGAAAGACTCCTTAGGAAGTATTATTAAAGGAGGAAAGGAGCTATAAAATAGGTTGTATTGGAGACAACGATCGACGGACCAATTTTCTAAAATCATGATTCTCTTCCTTGGTTATTAATTCATTTCCCTTGAATTATTGTCCATGTATGCCATTCACTAAGAAATTTAACTATGTTGAAAGTTTCACAGTTTATCCTCAAACCTGTTGTTACCAAATCTAACAAAGTCGAAAATAAGTAAGTTGGAACTTTGGAAAAAGGCGGCAAGACACTACGTTATAAAATCAGTTTAGTTGACTGGCTTTAAAACATAAAATAACCATTTCACAAGCAAGAATGGTCCCTCCCAATTCAATAATTCGTTTGTGTTATAAACAAAGTCATTATTGAGATTTGACGAGTAGCAGTAACTTATCCGTAAATTACCGTCCGGAGCCGTTCCAATTGATGCCTTACCGCCGATGTGCACTGCGAGGAACTACTTGGTTTGTCATTCTTACGGTCATTCGACGATAGCATTCATTTCTAGCAGCAAAGCGTGCTTCCTGCTTTCAAAGTTTGCTACCACTCTACCCTGAAGTTGCCAGGTTTTATAATTTCCATGCGTATTTGTTTCTATGGCTCAAGCCTCAGGACAAAAATGGCAACTCTAGAGAGTAGCGGTATTGGGAAGATTAAACAGAACCCTCAGGAACGTTAACGTGACCCGGCCTGCGCCGGTATGTATTTAGCAAACAAGTGGACCGTCTTGGTTAAACAATTACAATAACAAGGCGCAAGGGCTGTTTTTAAAAACATTTCAGCCAGTTTGCCAATCGAGTTATTCATGATAATTCCCGTTAAGACAATACACAAACTAGAGGGTATTGCTTTTCGACTGAGTTTCAGATAGGACGATGGAACTACCTACACAGCAAAAATCAATCAAATGCAGCGAAATACTTAGTTGTACGATCACAGATAGGTTATGAGGAAGTAATGAATACATACAACTCATGCACTGTATACGAGGAAGGCCTCCAATTTGACATCCACCGTGTTGTAACGATTCTTCGGACATATTGACGCTTTAGCAAGCGATGAAAACTAACGCGATTGCCGCGGCTATGCGAGAAGTTAGTATACAGACGAGATGATCTAACTTCATGTTTTGTCACAGCCCACAGTACCTGCTAGGCAAGGCAGATTGGCAACAACACCTGTTGCGCGAACCAAACCATTCTTTAAGACTGGAACCGAAGCGCATAAAAATAACGAGTATATGTCCTTTGGGTATCCATGTGCAAATAAAGCTCATAGAGACAGTAAGGCACAAAATCGATCCACATTTATAAAATGATAAAGCTCTGCTCTTTCATTATAATGAAACTACTTCATGCACCGAGACTTTTATTGGGCTAAGAACCTATTTACAAAGGCTATAAGCTGTGCGATAAAAATCTGCATGTCGTGCAGTCACCATTCAAATTTAATTTTCCTGTGCCGTCTTGTATTGTGCCTTAAATAGCACTTTCGAGCTTTTTGGTCAGTAACAGCAATCTTTTAAGTGCCTCATTCAAATGTAGGCTACCGAACAATACTTTCCCGGAGCTTGTTGATTATGCGCAGCATGTTCAACGCGAGGAGGCTCTAATTCTGATTCTTTTTCGATGCCGTGAGATCCTCAAGAGAAGTTGTTCTAATATAAGACTATCAAAAGCACAAGCGATTACTTGCGGCACGCAGAAGGGAGTCAGTGTCACTTTATTAATTTTCGACAAGAGGCTTTTGCTACGATAATTCGTCAGTTTTATAAAGGACTGAATTGTTGTTTGTTTCACAAATCACATAACTCGTGAGCGTTGTTGAAAGAGTACCGATAACAAAATTAACAGTTGGGAAATGATTTAATTCCTCTCATTTCACGTGTAACCTTCTGCAAGTCAGTTGCAGTCCACAGTCCATGCGAAGCGAACATCCTTTCAATGATTTTCTTTTGCCCAAAGTTTTCGAAGTACTCAACATTAAATATAGAATTCCCCACAAACATCAATAAATGGCAGGCGATTCATACTCTCCCCAGACCCCTATCAGCACTAAGCAGAGTTGCTGCAATTCAGCTTTTCCACCGACTGCACACAATCAAAGTACTTTTGACCGGCGTTGTAGTATTCATTGGGTTACTGAGAGATTAAGTTGGATAAACGACTAGTGATCGCTAGCCACCGAGGGCTTAAGAAATTTAAGGGTGGTAGCACTTTTCCTTAGGGGGGAGTGGGTAGGGAGACAAAGAGAGACTTTGCTCGTCTCCGCTACAGTGTGCTTCTCCGAATGCTGTACTTGTATGACCAGCAGAGGTTTTTTTTTTTTAATGCAGAGGAAAGTACCTTCAACCGGCAAGAGCGGATGCCCTGACCCATCAAGAATTAGTTATCTTAAAGCTCCTCTCACAGCCAGTGCTTGCGTACGAACGAGTTCAACAGGTCATTTACGAGTTCACCTCTGCCTGGAGCTTAGATATGGTGTGGTTTATAACAACGGAATGCAAATTCGGTCAACAATTCTTTTTTAGAGGTAGGGGGGGGGGGGTGTTTGACTGCTATTCCTAATGCACATATGCACATAGAGGTAATTATAGAAACTTCAATGCTTATGTAAATGTTATGAGGTGTTGCCTAGGTTTTGGAGTATCCATTCCTGTCACAACCAACCTCGTTCCCAGGGCCTACGATTATTTCGCTCAGCGGTGACGTGAACAGTTTTAACAAATCGCGGGGACTCCGGGGACGAGAATGAGTCACAACCGCCATTTTAAGAACGTGCTAGAGTTAAACCACGCATGCGCATCTCTTTGCGGCCTCAGAGCAATCTCGTTCCCAGAGGCTGCGATCTTATTTGCTCATCACCAGGAATCACACAGGAGGCTCTGGGGACGAGATCGCCTCGTATCTGAATCGTGTTTAGACGCAGTTCTTTCCTTCTAAGGGTTGGGTTCCATTGTGTTCACTAGTTTACTAAGTGTCTTCAGGCAGCATGAATTGTTCCATCTGACGCCTACATCTCGTCTCAAGGGGGATAGAACAGCAGTGCTAAGTCTTGCAGCCTTCCATTTCATAATTACTTCACATGCGCTAATGACGGTACTTTATTCGCACGAGAACACGCCAGCTTTGGAGAGTAACTTGAAAACCAAGTCCAGTAAACTCCATCCAAGGCCATGAAAGTGTTTAATACCAAAGTGAAGTGATTGATTGTAGGACATTTGATTTCGTCTTCCACTGAAAGAAAATGGCACGACTATCAGAAAATCAAAATTATGGAATAAGGGGAGGCGGCGCAGCTCGTTTTTTCAACCGTACGTTCTTGCATGTTTTCCGATTGAAGACCGTGAGCTAGTCGGCTTATTATCCACATCGCAAGGATACTTTTATACAGTGCACTTCGAGCCAACTGGGAACTAGTCAATCGTGAACTCATGTCATATCCCATCGTACAGTAGACTTGAATCTCACCTTAATTTAATTTGATTTTAATGCGACTTGGCAATGACTTCTTCACCCAGCTTCTCCAATATCTCCTGTCTGTAATCATCAAAGTCGCCATCCACTTCTGAAACTGCTCGATTCTCTACAACCCACAGTTGACACGATGTTTCAAGTATGAGCCGAGCATCGTGGCTCACCAGTATCACCCCTGCGGAAAACACAGCGCCATAAAAATGGTGATTTGTTTATTTCCCATGCTTTATTTTCCATTCATTTTTCCATTTTTATTTTCCATTCCATTTTCCACATAGTTTAATTTGCATATGCATGCATGCATTCATTCGCCATAACTAATGATGTAAGTTCTCGGAAAGGAAAAGAAGATGAAGACGCAAAGACGACGACTTTCATAATTATAATGCTTAAAAGTAAAGTAAGACAGAAAGGCGTGACCTTTGTCTTTCAAACCTTTTCGTGTCAGATGACGCGATGCTATATGCGCCAACGTAAACTAGGAAAGATCGGATGTGATTTCTTGATTACATATCCTTCGTTCACAAAGCTTAGCTGCTTCACATTTCAGATCAGAAGCAGAGAAGACGGGGAGCAGGCTTGGCGCAACGGTGACAGCACTCGCCTCCGCTTTCCCCATTCATTTGGACGGAATTTGCACAATTCTTACCTCCAGTGAATTCATTTATGGCGTCAGCCAAAGCATCTATAGATTCGATGTCCAAGTTATTCGTAGGTTCGTCCTGTAATAGAAGTGATATGAAAGCTAAGATACACTTAAAATTCCAAACGAAATACTCCACAATTAAAGCCAATTAAAAATCAGCGATCTTTTTAACTCTTACCAGTACAATGACATCCGGGTTACTGAGTGCCAGATCCGCGAAGGCAACGCGTGACTTCTGTCCACCTGAAAACGACATCCGCGTTAACTAAACTGTTGAAAGAGAGTTGGAATTGAACTACAAGAAAGGACATTCAAGATCGCAGACGTGATGTGATTTCATTCAGTGATTTCGATTCTTCAATCGGACGCAATCGACTTCATTGTTGATCACAAGAGACCATTCTCGGAACGTTTCTTTTTCTCAGACACAAAACGTTGGCCTACTTTCTTTCTTGTCTACGTTCGAAGCTGTGAAACCACAAAGATTTTTGCAAGACATGCGAAAGTTTGATGGGAGCGTGAAAAGCGTCAAACTTTCGACGATGATAAAAGGTTGAGATTAGTTACTGGTTTCTGTCGAGATTGCCCCCCCCCCCCCCACTCGGGGGTAACGATGGTAACGGTATGAAACAGCAACTAACCAGATAAATCCTTGGTTTTAATGGTGTGAGCGTGGCTCACCAGTCCAAATCTTCCCAAATGTTTTCTTGCAGTTTGATAATCCAGATTATACTTTCTCTGCAATTAACGCAAGGAGGTACATCAGTGAAAGGTCACGCAACGTTTCAACATCGAGACATCATTCTTAAGGTAAAGAAATAATGACCAATTCACCTAACATATACGCGAGTTGACAAGGAGCGTACATTTGATGTAGTACAAGCGTGCATGGCGACCGCGAAAAACTGGACCTCGATATTTTCGAATCTCAAATACTCGTATAACTTAGAATGCGCAGGACACTAGCTATAGGGGAAAGTTGTACACGTACATAGTTTACAGAAGTTCACAATTTCCTAAACTGCGAGTAGTCTCTAATTTTGGCGAGCGATTCTGGGGCGGGCGAAATACACACACGCGCTCGCGCGGGCGCGCGAAATTTGGAGGACACGCAACACGAGGGGAGAGTTTATTAAAGACTACTCGTAGCCTAATAGTTTATTTACCTGAAGATATTCTACTGGTGAATCTTCCATGTTCAGCTAAAAATAGAAGATGAAAAGGTCAAAAATCAGGACACACCGATACACGCCCCAAACGAACGTACGTGTTGAAAATAACTGGTGATTACCTGGTCCGCAGAATGCTGGTTATAAGAGCCTAAACGCTGGAGAAAACAAAACGAGAACATCTCAATATTTCTGCGGTGCACATGTAAACAATCAAGGGGCCTTGTCGACAGTTTGCTAAGTACACATCACAAATAGGGTGAAGTTAATAAGCTTACATATAAATCATGAAGTAAGAGTGCTCGTGTAGGGGAACAAAAAAAGCGTATACTTTTCGTCAACTTACAAGTCTGTGATTCCGTATTGACTCTCCGTTCAACTGAAATAAACAAGGAAACGAAAATGCCGTCAACAATCCCTTAAAGAAACACAAAGCTTCCCGATACCAGCGATCTAGATTTTTCGAGCGTACAGGAGTGTGACAAGTTCGGAGGTGGAATGACTACTGACCTGTGATCTGGCGCTTTTCTTCATTTCGGTTTTCTCGGCTTCTCATGGGGTTTGAAGACGGAGAGAGGTCCTGATAGCAGGTGAAATGACCATAGGGTCCCAAGTGTAAAGGGGAAGCTACGCTAGGGGCATTTCCTTTAAAATTCTCGTAACTCTTGATACGCTTGGACTTCCTGTTGAAAGTCTTAACTCCTTGGCCCGGCAAATGTACCTGTATGTTCAATAAATACCCTGGACCTCGTGTAACGGCAATACCTACCGGTTCAAGTTCGCCTATTAAAAGCTTCAAAAATGTACTTTTTCCAACTCCATTATTTCCTACAACAGCAACTGCCAACGAAAGAAAACATAGCTTTCACAACGACCGACTTGAGCAAAAAATTTATAACATCGAACCAATCTGTAATATATGACCTCCACATAGTACATGTAACACCTCTTTTTGCGGATCTTTGGCTCGTTTTACAACTTTCCTACGAAATGCCATTCTCTCCTGACAATTTTAAATCACATCTCAGACTTTGTCCTCTTAGAAGACACGTGAAACAAATGTCTGAAATAATTGTCAGATTAAAAAAATTATGCGAACAACACAATCAAAATTACTGACATCACATGTAAATCACGCATTAACAACAGCATCGCTAAATGGAGGTTGGGTGCCCCAGACATCCAGGAGCTTCCACTATTGGCAACCAGCTCCTAGATGAGACTGCTCCCATGGCTGGCAAATCCTTGCAACCCAGCCATGAGCCCCCACGCAGAAGGGATGAAAAGGGGCACCCGTCACACTGATATAGAATATACAGTGGAAAAATAGGGAAGGGTAGGGGGGGGGGGGGGGGAAAACCAAAAA
>BLFK01000383.1:2040718-2051538 GCA_014634185.1 Astreopora myriophthalma | reverse complement strand
GGACAATCCAAAAATTGTGGTCAACGTAGAATGGCGCTACCAAAAAACACGAGGGATCCATGCGCATGTGGACAATAGAAGACCGCTGAGTGCACAAGCTTACCAATGCTGGCTCCACGCATGCACTGGCGCGTGTGCATGAACTAACATCGCTAAATGCAAGGGAGCGCAGACCCCTGCCGCATACGCCTCACAAAACACCGTTGGACACGAAGGAACGTTGCCATAGACGAATGCAGTGGCGCGTGTGCATAACAAATCCGCAGACCCTTGAGGGAACACAGCCGCTCTTCGTTGTTAACTCCGTTAAATTACATTTAACTGCATAAAATAATAATCATAACAACGACAACGACAACTGCAACGATAGCGATATCAATAACAATAACCGAGAACATTGTCTTACTTCGAGATTTCATGTCAATTCCAAAATCCAGATCAATAAACAACTGGGGTTGGCTGGGATAACCAAATGTGACAGCTGCAAAGAACAAATAAATAATACAATTAAATGATATTTAATATTGACAGCCATAAAACAAATAGTGCATGCGCAGAACCGACCAAGTTCCTGTCTAAGATTAGCCCAACATTTCCAAGTTCAACGATACTGAGATGTTGTTATTGAAGATATCCCTTTTGTTCGGAAGAAAGTTCTTGTGTTAACACGTTTGTTAGAGGATTGCGTGACATCGGAAGAACGTTCTGGATTTGTGATATTTAACAAACATGATTGACTTGGAATGTTTCGGGAGAATGACAAAAATGCAAAAAGTCGTGGGAAAAAAGGGGTGTTGGGGATCCGATCCGGTCAGTATAAAACGTGGACTGCGGACTGCGGACTGCGGACTGCGGACTGCGGACTGCGGACCCGGACTGCGGACCGGGTATAAAACGTGGACTAGGTATAAAACACGGACTGCGGACCGGGTATAAAACGTGGACCAGGTGTAAAACGCGGACTGCAGATTAGGTACTGGCCCAGATACGGATTTAAAAAACAAGGCCTTGGGTCCTCTTACTCCGTGTCGAAATATTGCATTTTAGGCATAAACTTCAACTCTTCGTATATATGAAAGTCCTTTGACTGTTGATGTCGTAGTTCGAGCCAGGATGGCCGGATGGATTCAACACAATGAAGAGTGTTTTCGCTCGTCACGCAACGCAATCTTTAATCCCAATTGAAAGTATGCTTGGGAGGCGAAAGATGAAGTCGGTAATGTGTACGCGTAAATCAGGACATGTACATGTACAGTTGTTCTCTTGATCGAATGCTGTTTCCAGACAGACCCGAGCAACACTGAGATGAACAAAAAGTTGTATCAATGGCAACAACATCAATCGGCGGGTCTAAAACACAGGTCACATTCCACAGGTCACTCGTTGCAGGTCATTATTTTGCATTAGGAAAGAACGTAAACAACATTGGGGTTTCATATCAAGAACTCAAAATGAACAAAATCTCGCTTCTTGTAAACCAAGAGTTCCTCTTTATTTGTTCTCTGAGCCAAATTGACCGGTAGAAGCAGAATAATCTGACGAGATCTCACTCCCTCACCTTCGAACTCCATTACTCCGCCATGCTGGAATAGACGTCAGCTAACACCTCTCACGTGACAATTATGCACCTGCCAACTATGGCGGGACATTCCCATGTCGAACTTCAATTCATGTCGTCAGTCTATCGCTATTTCGTTGCGCTATTCTTTTTTTCACAGTGTTTTGTATTCAGTCCGCATTTTATACCCGGTCCGCAGTCCGCGTTTTATACCTAGTCCGCGTTTTATACCCGGTCCGCAGTCCGGGTCCGCAGTCCGCAGTCCACGTTTTATACTGACCGGTTGGGGATCTATAGTTTTTGAAGGTGAAACAGCTTTTTTCTTCGGTCGCTTTCTGTTCTCACTCGTTGTTCAGTGATCAATTGTCAAATCAGTTCAAAGTTCAAGTTCGGTTCACAAGTCATGTTCAGTGAAAACGGTTGATTGTAAAAAGAAACACCTTTTCTTGGTAAATATTTTTATGGATGGATAGAATAAATTCTGTTCACTTTGACATCATCGCAGCCATGCTTTCTGAGAAAAAGCGAATTGAACTATATTTTTATGAGAAATATGTCTTCTGTTTCATTTAAGCAATATGACTGCTAGTCATCTCACCCCTGTTCTTATTAACTGTACGTGTAGAGTAGGGCCCTGTTCATAAGTTTGAAAACACGCACGGTGCATTGCATAATGCAGTCAGAGTTTGTTTAGCCATTATAAACACGTAGGACTTACATTTTAAACCCAGGATAGGTGGGTTAAGCGGGGGCGGCAAAGGAAAGGAGAACTTCACCACATACTCTTTAGGTTTCTTAATAAGTTCCACAGGTGCCTCATCCTACACAGTGATAAAACAAGTTACTACATCTATGTAATGGGTATCATTTTCCCTGACTTTTTATGACCCACATGTATTCAATTCCCAAGACTTTACAGGCCAAGAAATTGAATTTCTCAAATTCCATAATCTTCCAGCTTTTCCATGAACCACATGACCCCTGTTGCAAAAATACGGGCAACCCTAAAACCCGGAAACCGGAATCCGGAATAACACTGGAATTAGGTCTAAAAACTTTGTTCAGGCTAATTATTAGGTCTAAAAACTTTTGCCTAAACAAAAGTTTTTAGACCTAATAATTAGCCTAAAGAAAAGTTATTAGACCTAATAATTAGCCTAAAGAAAAGTTTTTAGACCTAATAATTAGGCCCAAACAAAAGTTTTTAGGCCTAATTCCAGTGTTATTCCGGATTCCGGTTTCCGGGTTTTAGGGTTGCCCCCAAAATACGAAATGTCCACTTCTGATATTTTCTTGGTCAGTTTTAGGGAGCACATGTAAGAAGGTGGGTATAAAGATTAGTGCACTGGGCAAGTGACCATGGGACATTAACAAATTGTCTTTGGAGAAAACATTGTTTTGTTCAGTTTAACCATAAAAAGTGCTTGAACTACTGAGCTAACAGCTTAAGGTGGGGATAAACTTGACTTGAAAGCCATTTTTCCGTCATTTAAAATGGGTTTAATGCTAATATCTCGTCCGCATTTCAACCAGTGCCAAAACCCTTGTAAATTTTTGGATGAGTTGGGAGGAGGGAGTTTTTCTTAAAAGGGAAGGAAATTTTTGAGAAATAAGAAATAGTGAAGATTTCATGTAGTTTAAAAATTAGAATTTGAAGTTTAAAACTAACTAGTATACATGTATGCACACCCAAATAGTCCCCCTACCAAGCTGGGGTGCTCTTGGGTGGGAGTCAACTGTCTGTTAGTGTTTCAAAACTAATTTTCTTCCTTTTATCCCTTCTATAAACCACTTAAAATTTCATTCAAATTCAAGTGTACCCCCGCCTTAAAACTAGCCCTAACAGACAATGTGCTTGTATCTGCAGGGCCTTATTAAAGGACTGGATGCTCATCATATCCTTAGATCTCTACAAGTGGGGTCCTTACAATAGTAATTAGTAAAATTGAATGATATTTTTTGTTCTAACACAGAACAGCTGATTATCATATGACCCGTACGGCCCGTGCACGCTTTCATTGCAAAACTATTGAGAAAATCCCCCTATGAGGGCCGTATGCGATGGCGTGAGCAGGGCCGGAAAAAGCCGTCCGGCCCTGCTAGGATCGCGTGCGGCTCTTCACGAGATGCGAACTGAAGCGTGGTGATCATATGATAAAATGCTTATTGACTGAGTTAGGTCAGGCCGGACGGGAAAATATTTGGCCCTCGGTCATGGCGCATGGACCTCGCTGCACTCGGTCCGTACGCCATGACCTCGGTCCAAATATTTTCCCGTCCGGCCCTCCCACTCAGTCAATAAGTACATAGTACTTGCTCACCTCATCAGGCATGTCTCCTTTCTTTCCTCCTTTTTTGTTTTTTCTTCCTTGAGCTGCCTTTGTTTTCTCTTCCTGAGAAGTTTATTGTAATACTATCATAAATTCAAACTACTTTTCAATACAAAATTTATTTATCACATCCTGAAGAGATTAATTTTTCAAAACTGTAGCATGCCTCCTTTAACGTCAATTTCTAATCTTCAAAGATATCACAGTATAACATTTAAACTCAAAACAACTCCAAAAAGGAGCCTTCTTAGCTTGAAAGTAATCAAGGAAATATGAATTTATGATTTGTTGAAATGAACATGTAGACAAGCAACACAGATATTCAACAGATTGGTAAAAATTTAATCAATGGAATTTTACCGCTTGTTTTCTAGATTGACCTGAAGCCTTTAGATCCTTGAGTTGCTTTTGCTGAAGAAAAGTAAAAAAATAACCCCTAAGTGAATCAGAATGGTGCTCAAATAGCTGACACCTTGTCATATCAGACCACAAAATAATTACATTTATCCTGTGAGTCGTACTTCCATTACACTCTGCTTTGTACACACCTGTTTATTATAAGCCTTCTCTTGTTCCCTCACCTTCTGTACATACATTTTCTTGAACTGTTCTGAAAATAGATTGAAATGAACAAATAAGTAATCATAACATGGATTCAAAGAATAGCGATATTTGAAACTTGGGCACCAACAGAGGTGTTTCAAACTTTCTTTGACACAAAGTTTCACGATGTTACTTGAAAAAAATAAAAACAAATTTAAAAAAACTGGCAATTTTTCAAGTTTAAATTCAACAGACCAACTTTCATACAGTAAAATTCAACTTCAAACAATAAACATAACTATGAGGCTCTAAAGAATAAAGTAAGGAATTGTAGGAGTTTTCCCCAGAAGCCTTAAAGATTATGTCTTTTGTCTAAGGGTGAAAAACTGCTGTCAGTAGTTTGACAATGCCCCAGTCTATGAGCTCTCCTTAGGGAGCTTAACCACATAATAATGACAGATGGCAACCTGAAGTGAGGCCTTTAAGTAAACTTGCCTTGATGCTACATTACTTTCGTATTGCTACGTATAAGTTTCTTCACTCTTATACAGACACAAGTTTGTTCAAATTTGGGTGGCACCTCTTCCCAAGAATGTGAACAGGCTGCTTCTTGCTGCCATCTGTTTAAGCTCCCTAATTGCTTCTAATACTTTCAAGCGATGTTCAGTCACGTACCATAATTTCCTCGGTAGTATTGCAGTTTCTGCTGATCTAAAAATAAGCAAAATTAATATGTGAGAAATGTGACAGAGATGAGAACAATAAATAACAATCATGATAATAATAACTACTAAAAACTGTGTCACTAATTGGAGGTTGGGTGCCTGAGACATCCAGGAGTTTCCACTATTGGCAGCCAGCTCCTAGATGGAGACTGCTCCCATGGCTGGCAAATCCTGGCACCCCAGCCATGTGCCCCCAAGCAGGGTGGAGGACAGGCACCCGTCACACTGCTAGACAAAAAGTGGAAATGGGAGGGAAGGAACAGGGAAATGGTAAACACTCCATAAAACGCTCCACAAAAAGAATGCTTCACCAAACGCTCCACAAAAATGCTAACTTTTCCTGCCACAACGCAAGTATACTTCCTTCGACTCACAGGGACATAGAATCCTGGAGAGACCTAATGGTATTGACCCCAGCTTGACCCATTCAGATTCCCTGTGGCACCCTTCTCTGGAACGCTGAGCACTCTGACCCCCAAATACTGGTATTTAAGAATTGGTTCATGCTTAGCGTGCGCATATCGAGATATGAATGCACGCGGGAAGTTTGGAGAGCACGAAAGAAGCGCAAGAGTTGCTCGAGGCGTAGCCAAGAGCAACTCTAGCTTCTTCAGTGCTCTCCAAACTTCCCAAGTGCATCCATAACTCAATATACGCACAGCTAAAAGCATGAACCAATTCTTTTATAACATAGTGAGAATAAGAACGTAGTGCGCAGAAAACAGGTTTATTTGTGATTGATTACAAAATTCTCTCAATGCACGTACAGAGAAAAGCAAAGATTCTTATTGGCTGATTACAAACACGCCATTTTGTATTTGATTACAAGTTACACACGTCATCAGATGGATGCACGGCCATGCGTATGTTGAGAAATGTAGCAGTACCGTGATGACACCAATAGGAATTAGATAGGGAAGGACGTGCGCTAGGTTATAAATGCCAGATATTCATTACCACCATGGCCACAGTGTCAAACTCGTTACACAAGAAACTGCATGCCTTCATACCTAAATGAATGATATCTGTACAAACACTGTCCAAAAAGTACTGATCGTGAGACACAACCAGCAATGTCTTCTTCCAGTTTTGAAGGTAGCTAGAATTTGTAAATCAAATCAAGTCAATCCTTTCATAAACTGTTAATTAAGCATCTAGCATTAACAGTGGTTTTCAATTGAGTTTCGTAATATCAAAAAACCAAGGAAATGAATTACAGAGCCAATCACAAATATTCTCAAGCAAATACTGTACACCCTTTTGCCAATCACAAATCAAACTCACAACTTGATTTTAGATTTTACTACCCAATCCATCAGAACATAAAGAGAGTGAATTAACGTAGCTGACACCATGCATGGGAAAACTAGTGAGAGTGACTAAGTGGCAAATGGTTTTAGTTTGGCATCTGACTGGTTTGAAAGTTTGTGCTAGCTTTTTATCCAGTCACAATATCAACCAAAACCAATGTAATCATGTAATATTACTTTTGTTACCCAATTGATGAAAACTGCCATATCAAAGGATTTGTCTCTATCACAAAAACTTGTGTCAGCGTGGGAGGGGAGGTCTTTAATTAACCCAGGATGTCGAAGTTAATGCCACCGACAGGTGATTTGATGATGATGATGATGATGATGATGGTGATGATTTGATGATGTTGATGATTTGATGATGATGATTTGATGATGATTTGATGATGATGATGATTTGATGATGATGACGATGATGATGACGATGATGACGATGACGATGACGATGACGATTACGACGACGACGACAAAGACTTTGATGATGATGATGATGATGATGATGATGATGATTTGATGAGGATGATGGTGATGATGATGATTTGATGAGGATGATGATGTCGCAGTATGCCTGTTACTTTCTAAATTCTTGGGCAGTTTGAGCTCTGGTGGCAGCAGCCTAGTACAGGCTAAGGTAGGTTAAAAGGGAAGACACCTCACTTCCAATTTCTGTCTGTCACTCATCAATTAATGCCTGTAATGTTCCCTGTTGTGTGGTTTGCAACTCACTTGTCAAGCCAAATAACGGCATTCAGATCCAGATGGTTTGTAGGTTCATCTAACATAAGCAGAGTTGGTTCCATAAAGAGGGCTCTGTAAGAAGACAAAACAATCGAGTTAGTTAATCCTTTAACTCCCAGTAGTGTCACTTAGAGATTTTAGTCTGTCTAATGCCAGATGATTTTACTTGTCACTGGGGGACCTCTTAGAGCTTAAAGGGTTAATAAGTATGAACTGCAAGTCTAGCATGACAACAGACACTAATGAAATGATTGATGAGCATAATGTTGGTCAACTGTAAAACATGTTTATTACCGCGCCAGTGAAACACGCATCCGCCAACCACCAGAGAAGTGACTGACAGGTCTCTGCTGCATTTCTGTTGTGAACCCAAGACCCTGGCAACAAAAAAACAAAAGCACATACTTTTAAACATCTAATGGTGCAAGACAAATTTCAGCATAATTATGATCAAGAAACCTACTGCCAATATCCTGCGAACTCTTGATTCTGCAGATGCCGCACCTATAGCCTCTAACTCAACGTACACCTAAACATAACCAAATGGTTTAACAAAAAAATCAAAATTCAGTCAAATTTCAAATCAAAATATTGCAATTATTTTTCCCAGCTCCAAGATACTTATGATTCCCACTATCCTTAACATACAAACTCAAGGAAGGCTTTCACATCAACTCTACTGTCCTGTCATCAATACTTAATGTCCCCTGTTCCTGAGAAGTGTAGCATAACTGCAGCACACTGACATCAGGCACGTAACACGAATAAACAGAATGGAAAACAAAGCACAAGATGGCGTTGTTGGGGAGAACACTGCCTTGCCACTGGTTAGTCTATATGACTTCCAGATTGAGTGATGTAAAACAACCTCACTTATCTCCCCAGCACTATGAGCTGAGTGCAAAACAGCACGTGCTGGATTAGACATGAGTATTGGTTGGCAGGCGATGACAAAGGCAAACAAGCCAACAAGCTTGGAGGAAGTCGCTGTGGAACCACACCACGCAAGAGTGACCCAATTTTATTGAAGTGCAAAAGCAAGGCGCCCAACCCATCGCCAGTGGGAGGGTGGGAAAGAAAATTTTACAAATTGCTAGTAACTACTAACTGCTCTGTACAAGAGAAATGCAAAGTGAATCTTGGATGGCTCGCTTGAGCTTTTATAGTTAGACAACGTCTACTGACATTAAGCCAGTTACGAAAGCTGTACCATGCAACGGCAAGACATGCACATGTACTTTTGCAGTTATCAATAAAGCCTTAATAGATTCAGCAAATGCTGTTGTACGATATAATATGCTAACTAGGAACAAGGTTTTAGTATCTTAGTCTCAGCTACAACAATACCATTGATTACAGTGACTTTGGACATTGGACTACATAGTAGCAGTGCATCATGAATGGCCTACTTATTGCAAGGCATGTTCCATAAACAGTATTTTACTGACTGGTCAGTAAAATCTCACTAAATAATGAAACCTGGGGACACGAATTTCTCCTGATTTAAGAGTGAAGATCTTACATTACCTCCTTCAGTTTCTCTGTTGCTGTGTCATCTCCGTTTTCACTCAATGAAATCAAACGGGTTTCCTGTAGCAGACAAAATTAATGCAGAAAAATCACTTTGAATTTAAATGAATAGTACAATTAATTATTATTACACAAACTCGTCACTGTTAATAAACTAGGCAAAGGGTGGTGAATATGGTTGCATCCCTGGTACCAAGCATAAGTCAGAAATAATCTCAGATACAGGCAAGCACTGATTTAAGACAAAGTCACAAGTTGTCCCAAGTTGTCAGGCTGTTACAAGTTAGGGGAGGAAGGATGGACACAGACTGTAAAAAAACTGACCTCCTCTAGCAAGTGAAGTCTTCTCTTGTCTGCCTTTAACACCACATCAAAGGCAGGTGCCTCACTAGCTTCCACATCTGAGGAGTTTTATAAAAAATTGACTGAGCAATGGACTGCTTCATGTTGTACACACAAAATGGAGGTAACAGAGTGAGTATTTTTTCTCCTCCTGTTTTCATCTGGTTGCCACAGGTCTTTGGCTACAGACTCTAACAGTCCATTACAGAAGTTATGCCTCCTATGTCGCTCAAAATTTGACAGTGATTTGACGATGAAAGTAACTGAAATAGGGAAAAAAAAACAGTCCCTGTTCTGCTACTTCGACCAATAGTGACCTTTAGCAACGAGGACAGCAATGGCAACGAGAACGCCGCTTCAAAATAGGATGTCATGCCGTTGTAATCACTTCACGATTATTTCAAGTTCTTCAAAATGCAAAACGTGGTTCTGTCACCCAACAATGGAACTGGTGTAAATGGCATTCAAGTTTGGAGAGAGATTGAAAAATTCAACATCGTGTGCTGAAGTTCTCTCCAAGCCACTGATTTTGGTCATTTGACGCTGTTGCTTTGCAGGGGACAGCAAAGAAATGTACCAAAAATTATGTAAAACGCACCTGCATGCAGGGCATGCAGAACGGCTGTTTTTACTAATTAAACCTGTTGTTTTGTGACGTTTCCACCATCGTTCACGGCATTGTCATCCTTGTTGCTCAAGCTCTCTAATATTGAGCCTTAGCCATGACAGGGTGGCGTAACCAGCAGGCTATCAAGTTGGGGGAGAGAGGCACTAGAAGTGACAATAAATAATTTTATTTCTTACCTTGCTCACAAAGTAGAACATCTATGTTTGAAGGAATGGCAAGCTTCCTAGCAGCAATGTGTGTTAAGAGGGTTGTTTTCCCCATACTGGAAAACAGAAGCAATGATAATTATTAAGTCTTTGTGCATGTACACATGACTCAAGCTTTTATTGCACCGTTCATTAAATCCAAAAAGTCACATTAAATAATCAACATACCATGATGCCACAGTCTTAACAATATTATTTTAATCCTTCTTGCAAATTTTGTTACCCAGTACATTGATTCTTACCCATTTGGTCCCACTAAACCATACCGCCGACCAGCTGTGATGTTCAGGTTTGCATTCACAAAGAGATCTTTACCGCGGGCAGAAATACTAAACTTCTCTACCTAGCAACAAATGAATGGGGTTTATTAGTTTAACAAATTCTGTTACAATAATTCTAAAAGTAACTCAAGAAAACAAGTAATAAGATTATCAATGGTAAACTACATTATTCTGTGCACCTGTCCTTAAAATTTTCTGTTCATTTCTTTTACATTTTTCTGGTACCCTGTACGGATCGGAGTTTGACCGGGCTGCACTCTGTTACACATGTATACGTACCTTAATATCCAGGGCATTTTCTTTAATTGCAGTTTTTGCTGACGACTCTTGCTGTGACACAGAAAACTGTGACCCTGCTACTTCTTGAGTTTCTGCTTCAAACTTTTGCTGCAAGTAAAAAAAAAAAAGGCAAAGTCCACTAAAAGCAGCTACCAGTAATTTCACATGTAAAGATTGAGGTAAAGCAAAACAACCCTCAAATAATGGACCAGTATTATCCTGACCAACTGACAGCTGTACTACACATTTACAACAAATAATTATTACATCAAATTCAGCGTGCACTCAGTAAATTAGTTTTGTTTCACAGATATTGTCAAATGTCTGCAATAATAAACTGAAAAAAG
>BLFK01000383.1:2013218-2033218 GCA_014634185.1 Astreopora myriophthalma | reverse complement strand
TATTAATAGTCATATCATTTTAGATTAACGTAATGTCTGGAAATATAATGCTGACCAATGTTAATTTTTGCCTTGGCAATGTACGTTATAGGTGCTGACAGAGGGCTTTAGATATGTTGAGGACCACAAAATGACAGACACTCGACTGGCTATCTGTACCATTTCTTGCTGTTTTGCCCTTGCTGCCTTAATTTATGACTATCTCTTCCCTTTTCCAATCTCACAACCTGTTCTCATCACATGTGTGTTGTCGTATCCAATCAAGACTCACATTAATAATAATAATAATAATAATAATAAATAATGATGCTTTATTTAACCATGTAGAACACCCAGGAGCCGGAGGCTCATTATAACGTGTATGTGAACAAATCAACTGAAATCAGAACAAATTAAAGGGGCAGTGTCACGCTATTTGAGCCGTATTCTAAGCGGCCAGAAAATGCTTGCGCATCAATGGAAACCAAAAAATAATGCTCCAGTTTCCTTAACAAGAACCATATTAGTGCACTGAAACCATTTTTTCTCATCTGCATCTAAGGATGGCGAGGATGGAAATGGATTGAAATTTGAAAAATTTGGCCAACGTTTTCAAATTTGGACACCCTGTTGTCCAAAAATCCCCAAAAATTTCATGTGGATAAATTTTCCTGCTAAAGTTCTTTCATATTTTCTTCTTGGTTTGTCAGGAATGCTGTTACTTGTCATCTTAAGTACCAAGTTTTAATTTTCAGCTGGTTAAGACCTAAATACAGCAAAACTACCGTGACATTGCCCCTTTAAATCAAATGTTGGTTTTTCTGGAGAGGGGAAAACCGGAGAACCCAGAAAAAAAAACTCTTGAAGCAGAGCAGAGAAACCAACAAACTCAGCCCACATATGATGCCGAGAACGGGAATCGAACCCAGGCCACATTGGTGGGATGCGAGCGCTCTCACCACTGCGCCAACCCTGCTCCCCAAATTGTTTACTGATATTGTTTACTGATAATGCACCAAACTAGTTCAAGATGGTATCTAGAACTGATTTTATTCATGAAATGTATGCTAGTGTGTAATTTCAGCACATTTTGAAAAGAGAACACAGATGATGATCTGTGAAATGGTGTATAAAGAATGAGGCCTTGTTAGGGTAAATTAAGACATTGGAGCTACATGATGGTAAAAGAGTCAGATAACTGAAAGGAAATGACATTTAACAAGTAGCTAGACAGGAGCTATAAACTTGTAATGCAATGTCGAGATTCTATGAACAAGAAGTAACCACCTAAAATTTCAAACAAAATTGCAAGTCAGTAAGCTCTGAAAATTATGAAAGCCAAAACCACTTCAATAAATGAAGCATTTTTAGGCCTTTTATTCTTTGTAGTTGTAAGTGTTATAACTTTCATAAAGTCACTGCAAAACTTCTAGTTCATTTTGACTACTTTTACTGAAGTTTTATGGGTGTACCAACAAGTTTGGAAGAAAATTGCCTTATTGAAGATGTCATTTCCTTGACAAACATCTGAAGATACTTTACCTTGATGACTGTCTTGACGATCTTCACAACTTTCATTGAAAAAAATTACATCTTGGTTGCCGTCCAAAAAGATGAAGCTGGGGTGGTGAGTAAATTTATCCCTCTTTCTCTGTCAAAAAAATACATTTGCATGCTGTGTATTTCATTGATGTCTGGATGCTGAACTTTTCTATGCAACTTAATCATTTTGAATATTCATGCCACTAATCAAAACAAGGGCTCTTGGCAAAACTGTTGTGGGGTGTGTCTTGAAAACAAAGACCACCAAGACTTGGTGTAAGACGTCTAAGATTAGACTTAAGTAGAGGTCTTTGGGGGGCTTTGTTTTCAGCATTTTGATGAAAGCTTTGTCATTTTGCAACATTGGTAACTTTTACGCAGAAATTGGTGCTTAAGATGGCGAGTAAGTTACCCAAAAATGTAGGCAGAAAATCGCAAAACATGAGGGCAATAGACTGATGAATTTGCCTCATTTTATATTACACTGTAGCATATGTGTATCGTTCTCTGATCAAGCTATTAAAATAATTTCTCCAAGAGAATAGCAATCAATCTATTATGTTTGCAATGTGGATGTTATTTTCCATTAAAGTGCACCTAAACGCAAATGTTTTTCATTTTTAATAGAAATCTCTCTTTCTAAAGCAAACATATTTTGCCATTTGTTCCTCAAAATTCTGCTTTTCATGTGCCACACAAGATACATGAAGTTTTCAAAACTAGCGATCATTTGGACCCACAACTGAGCAGTGAGAGGCGTGGGTCCATTCTTGATTTTACGTCACAAAATGTTTTGCAGTGCAAGAGTTCTTTGAGAACTTGAATGCAAAGCAGTTTGACTTATTAGAAGATCAAAAATAGATCCATGCCTCTCGTGGCATGGTCACGGGTCCATATCACTGCTAGTTTTGCCAGCTTTACATAGCTAGTGCAACACACAAAAAACGAAATTTCAAGGTGAAAATCATAAAATATGTTTGCTATAGAATTATCTTAATGAAAATTACAACATTTTTGCCGTTAGGTGCACTTTAGAACCCCAAATTGTACATGGCACATTGTACATGATATAACTATGTCAAAAATCTGGTGTTTTTCTTGCAGAGTCCTGATAACTACTGGCGTTTGTGTTCCACTCTCAAGCGCTACGACCATTACTACACATTAACCATCTCTTACGAAGATGGTAGCACAAAGAAAAAGAGAGAGCAGTCTTTGACAAAGTGAGTTTCTCTCGAGGTTTAAATAATTATTTTATCAGCTATGCCTGAAGTTAAAGTTTTTACCCCCCAAATTTTTAAGTTTGAAGATCTGACAGAAAGAAAACTTACCAGCTCTGTCTTGTTAAACCCTTGACAAAGTCACTCTCATGGGGAGCAGAATCAGCACAGTGATGAGAGCACGGACCTTCCACCAGTGTGTCCAGAGTGTTCAACTCAGGGACCCAGCCTGCTCATCATGTGGATTGAGGATAAATGCATTGTAATTATTATAATTAGCATGATGCAGCAGATGCAGTTCAAGGTGATGATTTGTCAAATCATCACCTCACAGATACGAGTAGTTGGGGTATACCATTGCGAATCATCTGCCGATTTTTGTCCCCCCAACAAAGAACACCTGATCGCGGATTAATAAGAAGCTGTGTTGCTTTCCGTTCCAATGTCCATAGGTTGTGTGCTTTGAGGACAAAACCGTAGACATTTTACAGGAATCACATTAATTTTGTATCCTTGTCCACTCAAGAATGAAGTTCTGCATTTTTTGATGTTTTTCTCAGGTCTGTGGCTTCCTGGTTTGATGAAGAAGGGACTCTGCTATTTGATATTATTCAAAAAGATGTCAAGGATCTTCATAATGGAATAACATCAGAAAAGAAGGACAAGTGACTTCCAACCTTAAACTTGGTTAAAGTGAACCTTTTGAAGAGCAATAAATTCAACTAATAGAGCATTTAAGTGACGAGAAGTCTCCTTTTGATAATTTAATAACAAACTCCCTCTCTATAAGAGCTTGCATTTTGAGTTAAAGGCCAGCTGCATGCAGGCTATGTAAGAGAGACACAACAAACAAGGGTTAGCCTCCAATCTTCCAGCCTGCAATATCAGTGAGACTGGTCACTCCTTGAAGCAAATTGTGATGGTTTGATATCCTTTTGAACAATGACAATATCAATGACATCTTCATGCACTAATAAAAAAATAGTTGCTTTTTTCACACTGATAATTCAACCATAATGCTAAATTTCTCTCTGACCATGGGAAAAATTCATTTTGGATGGCCTCTTTCCTCTGGACTTCGTAAGTTGGTAAAGTTTCGTGAATTTGCTGTTGGCTCCATTGACTGTCGTCCATAACAGCCTTATATTACAGACTGAACTTTTTTAAGAGATTATGTAGACATTTTTTTGACTGAAGGAACTCCCCACAGTAGGTGGCCACAAATACTTTTAACTCTATTCAAAGCAGTGGGACCCTGTGCAAATCAAGAAAAAAAGTAAGAAGTTTCTTGATGTAACCGACATATACCCAAAGAATAGGTTGCTGTGCATTTCTCAAGGGACCTGAAACTTTTGGGGCCTACTTCTGGCACCACCCTTCCCTTTTTAAGATTTCAAAACTGAAAACATTGTCAAATGCAAAACCTTGCCATTCCTTTTCCCTTTACTAGCTTGAAAACCTCTTACAGGACAAGCCTTGAAGAATAAGTGGATGGTAATTTTAATTATTGCATTTTGGGCCCAGAACGCTTTTGGGGACTTTGAGAAAAAGGCCCCAGGCCTATTATTACCAACATTGTAATTTGCTTGAAATTCTTAGATTTTGCAAAGTTCAAAACAAGGTACTTTGTTATAAAATAATCCATCCCTTGCCAGCTCTATGAGAACTGCTAATTTGTTTCAATGCAGTGAACACAGATCTCTAAACTGGTGTACCCAAAATCTAGACGTGAAGGATTTCCCAATTAGCTTCATCAAATATCACTGAACTCAAGGCACGATAAAAATTCTGTTATGCAAATTAACACTCAAAGGGTTAACCTGCACTGAGCCATTTTATTAAACTCCTTTCTGGAGTGGTTTCATTTTGTCAAACAGTGAAAAATAGCACCACTCACACTTAATCTCTAATTATGTGATGAATGTTATTGTATCACTGCCTTGTGGTTGGGAAGAAGAGAGCCTGGAAACAAGGCTGATTACACCCTACTTACAATTCAGTTCCCATGAATTTACTGACATCGTTATTCATAGTTAGTGAACAAGCGTATCATTCCAAATCCCTTGACATCAACTACATTGCAGGAAAAAGAATGTCACCAGAACTGTTAAAATGTAGCCAAAACTGGCAAATTTGTTTGCATTAAAATTTTTTTGGACACTTTACTTCGGTCTTCACAGGACTTCCACGTAAAAGTTTAGGAAAAATTTATCAAATGAAGAAAACTTAGCCTTTGCAGCCTTCATCTTATGTTGGGATGCTTACTTCAAAGAATCTCAGAGGGCTTATAAACAACATTATCTCAGTTCACAACAATATCAAATGACTACAGCAATAGTACTTGCAAGAAAATTTCACTACCCCCATAATTTCTAATGTGGTTAATACCAACAACAGAGGGAAAAGTCACCTGTTGTGGTGACTTATAAGATCTAAATAAAGCAAATGTGTAAATATGATTGTTAGTTAAAGCAGGCCCAAAATAAAAAACGTAATCAAGAATTATACAGAATTATAAAGCTTCTTACCTACATCAATGACTTACTTTCTGCGGTACATAAAGACACTCAGAACGACACCTCAATGCATTCATGCAATTTCAGTGTACAGTACAATCATTGGTGTGCTTATAGGGCGTTCTAATACATAGGAATTTCCGTCCACGAAGAATCTGTAACTACAATAACATATTCTTGAAATTAAAGCTTCCATTTCATCATTATTAGCTCAGCAACATTCCTCAAGTTTAAACTGAAAACTTACTATCTTATTACCTCATTAGCTAGTCGAGATTTCCAATTGGAATTACTGATAATATTAATAAGTTGTTCCTCGCAACCTACATGCATCATTACTTCTTGCAGATTTTATGTTTAGCAATGACTGACAGACTTCATTAGTAAACAGTTCACGTTTCCACCATCCCTCGAACACCCCGTTCCGTATCATTTCGCATTCTGTCCAGATCCTCTTTGGTCTTATCTTCAAGCATTCGTATGTCCGCCAAAGTCATGCCAAACCATTTGTCGATCCAGCAAAACAACTGACGATGGAAGTTGGTAAGAAGACGTCTAACTGCCCGGAAAATGATAGCCTGTACTTTTGACTGTAGACCCCACCATTTGAATTGTACACGATATAACTTGTAGCAGGTCATTTGGGGGCAACCTTGGTTCTTTTTCCATTCACCGTCTTTATCTAAGGGACTCCTTCCCGTCTTCTTGGAAATGAACTTCGTAGGGTCTTCGTCTTCTTTGTAATCACTTGTAGAGACTTGGCTATTATCGGCTATGTTTATGTGAATGACTTCTCTCTTGGTTAACTCTTCGCCCTCTAGTTGATGAACATTATCAATTTCACCAACGCCTTCCTTGTGCCAAGTGTCAATGAAAATGTAGAAGTTATCTTTCATGTAAGGATTCCAATATTCCGTTCTACAAAAGGGATACGCATTCCACGCTTTCTCGTGAACTTCCAAAGCACCTTTGGGTGCCAACATGCGAACAATCGCTGGTACCTTCGACGATAAATGGAAAACCTTATGGGTGTACTGTCCACTCCCGTATTTCGCATGATCTGAGTAGGGTTCGTTCGATTTCACTTCGATTCCTTCGCCTCCTCCCGTTTCGTTCTTGCTTGCCTCTGCGACGGCATACAGCTGGGCTATTTGATATTCCTCGACGGAAATAGGCAGTGTTATTCGGTATTCCTTGACTTCACTCATTATGAACGCGCACAACTAAATCCTAATCGAAGCAATCCGTTCTTTGCCGGCAAAAAAAAAACACAAAATGTCGACCGCTCGCAACGTGCTCGAGCGGTGTCAAGCGTGACGTAACGGAAACCACAAGGCATTGCGAAATTTTGTCATCCGCATGCGCATTTAAGGTTTTTGCAGAAAATGCAAATAGTGTAATTGACCCAGAATTGGGTAAAGGGCATTCTAATTTGCCCGAAGCTACATTCAGTGTATTGACTAAATTTAGGGCCAAGGATACGAATCTCCACCAAAAACATTACCAAGCCTCAACAAATCTGGGCCTCATTCAAGCCAATATGACATGGCTGCACAAAGAAAGGGGACCACAGTACCACTGGATTGTGGATTTATATTCACGGTTAGGACTTCCAATTCTCAGTGGAATACAAGAGATGGTAAGTAATACCTGTAAGCAGAATACAGTAGACCTTCGTTCTAAATTTTATTGCTTTAGGGTTGGTGGTCGGCTTGAAGATGCTCAGTGTTTGTAGATCATTCAAAACTATTATGATATGAAGTTAGTAATGCTCTTTGTTTTGGTGATATGATGTATGCAAAGTTGGAAAGCTGAGCCAGAGGAAGTTGAAAGTGTTCAATTTTACTCTTTTTTCATTCTTTTAGTGCCAGCATGACAACGAAGAAAGAATAAAAAGACTTGAAAGGTATAAAACGGATGCTGGGAAGCGAAAAAGAGTCCAAAGGAAAATAAATCGTACTGAGGAGCAAGAGCTAAGGTAAGCAAAAACAGTCTTAGACAAGGTTTCATCGATCATAATTGTCAAGGAATAGTCCCAGAATGTCATAGTGAGAAGGGATAATAAATGGCAAACTGTGTTCTAGATGCCCCACTTTGGAACCTCAAACTTTTCCCTTGAATGCAAAGCATAGTCCTATTTAGTAATTTTAAAAGTAAATTTTCAGAAGCTTTGTACAACTTGGTTACTAATACAAGACAGTAGAGTACTTTCTGAAATTTGGTAAAATCCTTCTAGGCTCACAATGTTGATATCCAGGTTATCCATAGCGTAATAACGTGTAAAAAATGTCCTTGGTTGTCCAATTTATAGGTTGACCCAATATCAATATCTGGAGCACTGCCCTTCATAAAAGGAGGTGGTGTATGTCATTTCATTGGTTACACAATTGCTTCTGTGGGTGCTTTGGTTCAAAGTCATTATTATAGATTAGCAATATGTCTATAAAATATAGATGAAATTGTAATGCTTCTCATAGGTTATGGGTCAGGGCTGGAGGGTTAGGCAATTAATCAAGGGTATAATTGCACAGGTGGTGATATGGTTCTTTTATCTTCAAGGAAAGAGTATGTGAAGAATTGCCAGATAAGGCATACTTATGGTGAAGAAGAAGAGGAGGCAGGCATTTCAGTGGAGGAAGCTCTAACCATTTCACAAAATGCTGTCAGTGAAGGGAATGGCTGCCAAACAGTGCCAGAAATATCTGCTCATGATATTACTGCTGCCCCTGAAAACTCCGTTGTCACTCTAGGTGGAAAAAAATGTAAATGGTGTGGCAGTTCTACCCATTGCAGGAAATCCCACAAAGACTGCCCCCAAAATCCCAAAGATGCCTCAACTTCTAATTGAAGAGGATCCTGCAGCAAACCATGATTTTAGATTGCACACAAAGTAATTATTCTGTAATTATTCTTCACTCTTAGTATATCTTGTTTAGCATTGTTTTATTGTAATTTTTCAAGCTACAAAAGGGCAATTTCATTGTGTTTGTACATGTAAATTAAACAAAATTGATGATTTAACTTCTTTTGACAAAAAATACAAATTTATTGTAAATATAAAAAATTGTTTTTTTTTAATTGACATAAAGCATTGAGATCTTGTGAATAACATAATTTCTAAGATCAATAGAAAATATTTCGATATATTTGTCTGTAATTTTTCCCCCAGTTTTCCGCGGATTGAAAACTCCCGCGAAAAAAATTACAGACAAATATAAGGAAAAATTGGAAAAGCTACCGGGCGACGTCTAGCGAAGATTAGTCCCTAAAAATTGCTCAGTATAATCCTTTGCCCAGTGTCTTAAGTTCGCAATTCATAATTTTTTCAGAGCTGACGTTTTACGAATATTATTTGACATCGGATCCCCATACAAACTCTGTAAATTCTCTACGCTTTGCCTACCCGTCAAGATGGCGACTAAAACCGTGATAAGGCCTATTTGAGTATACCTCACGAGGTTGTCCGGTGCAGTCAACCGGAAAAATTCTGTGCCATTCGCCCGTGGAAATTTTTCCGGAAATTCACACCGGAATTTTTGGCCGAATGGTAAGCGCCCTGAATTTCACTCTGGTTTGTCGATGCGCCTTCAAATCAATTTCTGAACTGAAATTTAGTGGTCTATGTGCAGTAAATCACGCGGAATTCGAAGTGAAAAAACGAGGCAATATTCGACGTACGTATTCAATGAAGTGGGCATGGCAGAATGTGTATTAAAATTTCGTCAGTGTGGAGGTTTCGCTGACTGATACATGAATTGTTATCTTTAATTGCGAGCTGAATACTGCAGTAAATCGTTCAGGATTATTAATCACGCAGTGACAGGGATCGCCGAGGCCATTTTAAAGTGGTGGGACTAAGAAAATCTGACCACGACTAACAAGCATTTGAGATCACTGTTCCGCCATTTATAATGTCCTAAAAAATCAACCCAGGCAAGAAAGTGGTAGGACTGTAGCCCTAACAGCCCCTCCCTCTCCGCGGTCCCTGAGTGACCAATCACAAAGATCAGCACACTCGCCCGCAAACCTCTCAACCGTACCATAAACTCCCGATTTTAAGATCAACCCAGATGTCGGGTTGTGTCGTAGAGATGAGAGTCCTTCTATTGTGAGAGAATTTTGCTTCGTTCTTCCACTGAAACTTGATTAGTGAATCTGTGAAAGTGTGGCTTATCTGTGACTATTTCCCATGGAAGGATTTTCCGGGAGACGGCTGATAGAGAGTAGTGAGGGGCGGCTCTTTTTTTCCCGTGAATTGTGAAATGCCTACTTTTTCCCTTGAGAATCGTGATTTCCCAGGGGCGTATCCTGAGATTTTGAAGGTGTACGCACAGCGCGGAAATTCGGAGCGGCGAAGGCTAGGGGGGGGGGGGAAATTCTTTGAAATTTAGGGTCTCGGAAATGCCATTTCCAAGTATTTCCGCGGAACGTTTTTATAAATAAATGCGACGGAAAATGCAGTGGTTAATTGTTTATTTTACCCATCTCTAGAGTTTTCGGTAACCTACAACAAAAAATGGGGTGAAAAAATCATAAAAACGTCGTTTATGGATTAATTAAAAGGTACTGGAAAAACAAACACACGCCAGTATAATTTGAAATTGAAAAATCGGTCCTATTTTATCGTAACTTTGACAAGTGCTATAAGGGAATTAAAAAAAAAAAATTTCCAGATTTCAGCTGTACGCACGTGCGTACGTGCGAATATGGACGCTACGCCCCTGTTTCCATAGCAGCCGTGAGGCGTGATTTTGCAAAGTTATTGTTCGTGAAACGAGAAACACATGTTTAATTCGCCATCAACTGTGATTTTCATTGTCTTCGTTTTCATGAATTGTGAAAGGACCGTTCTATTTTCTTTGAAACGTGATCTAGACCCCCTCCTTTACCATCTTCCTGATTCTATACTACAACCTGATTCGGTCCTAGGTACGAGGTTGGTTTGAAATCTTGTTCCTGGCGTCATCCCAGCTATCGTATATCACAAGCCAATGATATCGCTCGTAAGACCTAAATCGAGAAGTATCCGATTCGGTAAAATACCTCATATGAGGTATATTCTTTAAAACCGTCGATCGTACTGCTGGTTTTGGTCGTTTGAAAAGAACACTGTTGAAATTTGTCTCATTTTCCGCCATCGTGAACTTTTGCGAAACACATTGTATGAAATCCTATGTCCCGGTAACGTCTGACCTTTGATTGGCGTGAAGCTTGCCTGGTGCTACGTGGTGTCAATGACAACCGTCCGATGTTTGTCGAGAGTTAGCATCACTCCGGTTTGGATTGCTGCGGCTCTTTCCCATATGGTAATTAGCCATGTGCTTGTGCATCTCACTGAAGTTAAGCCCCGTTGACTGGGGTTACTGCTTGGATGGGTGACCATGCATATTAAATATCCGTGTTGTTGCCTTGTTCTTCTTCTTGTTCGCGAAATAGTACAAGCAACACGCCGTTTGTTGATGCCCTACTAAATGTTGACATAAGCAATTCAATTTAAGTTTATTTCTTCGTATAAAGTTGACTGTTGACATCCATTCATCGATCAATGCATCCCACGTGAACGCCTCCAGGCGTCTTGTTGTCAATCTATATTTAAATTTCGCTCCCTGCGTGAATTCTATTTTTAACCTCACCCCCATGACCTCGCGGTTCGGTCGTATTTCACAGGACGGACCAATCGGAATCCGTTTTTTCAATAACCAGTTTCACCAATTCGTACTGGAAAATAGATTTAAACAAATTATCATTTATACAGGGCCATGTATGGGGGATGCGTTCTCTTTCCTCATCCGCTCTTGATATAGGCTGTTGATGTAGTAGATCAGTGACATTACTATACATGTGTGTAACATGGCCATTATCTGAATAGTAGTTTCACTATATGGGAATCTACTCTTAACAGGGAAATTACTCAGGTACAGGTACATACATATCCCGTCAGATATAGAGTGTTCGCACTCTGTGCTTGGCTTGCGCGTGTAACAATTCACTACTGGTAGTATATCACTTTGCAACCTCCCTCCCACTTCCTGCACTATGTTTCTTTAGTGAGGCATTTGTTCAGAAAGCCGGGTTGGAGTTTCAGCCCGGGCTGAAATTCACCATGTAATCGGATCTTTACTTGACAATCATTTTTCGTGCGTTCGTTGCGGTTCTCATAGTCGGGTAAATTTAGAGTATGTTATCTCACTATTATAATGTAGCGACCTTTTAATGTAAACTCTTTTCTTTTAATAAGAACCCTTTTTATAACAACGTTGAGGCTGAGATTAATCGCCAAAATTTTAAGAACATACTAAGAACATATCTCAGGCTGAGAGTCAGTAATGAGAACTCATTGAGAAATGTAAATAAAAGTAAAGTAAGTGTAAAACTGGTGCATAGGTTTGCGCTCAGTTAAAGGTTAACTTGCCTGTGGTTGGATTAGGCGTTGCGTCATGGGTCAGCTCACGACCGTTGGCTTGGTGACAAATTTACGTCTCTCTAGTGGTGGGTAGCTGAGATCAAACTTCGTCAATCTGGAACTTTCTCCCTTCCCCACGGGCTTTTGAACTTTTGAACCCCTCGTATCAAATAAGCAAGCGCTTTGCTCAAATTCGTAAACGTGCAATTTGGCTGATCCAAATACAATCTAGGATCAAAAAAGAATAGCCTGAATTTCAGCTGCCTCCTCCGCTCGCTAAGTCACGCGGGGAGAGAGGCTCCTCGGGTGACCTAGCGAGCGGAGAAGACAGCTGAAATTTAGGGCAAGAAAAGAGCTGATCAAAATGCCTTGCGGAGAAGTTAGCTCAAACGTTGCCTCTCGTGTGTAGTGTGTGGCGAGGTTTTGGCCGGGGGGGGGAGGGAACTCGCATATAAAAGGGGCGGGGATGCTTGTCGGAAATTTTGAATTAAACCCCTAAGGAGGTCGATCTGGGCGTCCCCCCAAGCTTTTTTTTACCCCTAAAAGAGACCATGTTCACAGACAAATGAAAAATACACTGACTTTTAATGATGGCGAAGACATTATCATCGAATACTTTTACCCATAAGTTGTTTTTAAAAGCATCTTGATAAATCTTCAGTTCATCATGTTCGCTCATTGCATCTTTGGCAATACATAAAAATATATATTTTATATTTCTTCGCGTGCAACCCTAACCGAGAATTTCACGACTAAATATAATGGCATTTTGCCCAGAACACCCTAAGTGAGACCAAAATCCGAAATTTACACCCCTAAGCGAGACGACAAGCATCCCCGTTCCTTTCATGTGCGAGTCCCACCCCCCCAGGGGTTTGGGGAAAAATTCCCCACGCGAGGGCGCGAGAATAATACCAAACATGTTTGATATTTTCCTCAAGGCCTTGCGAGACGAGATCTTACCAAATGCTCATAGCACACGAGAGGAAACGGCTGAGCTAACTACTTCGCGAGGCATCACCTCTTTCCTTTCCTGTTCCCTCCGCTTTCCTTTTGGCGAAGCAGTCACAACAATGGAGAAAAATGGGGTTCGAGGTTGGCAGCGAAGAGTCTTCCAGGGGCCCGTTTTTCAGAAGGCCCGAAAAGTTTACGGGCCCAAAAAGCAATTTCTAAAACTGCGATCGGCTTTTTGCGAAAATCTACTCTTTTAACATGCTTGAAATATAAGAAAGAGAAACCTAATTGCAAAGTTTCAGGTCTGAAAACGTCTTCCGTTACAAGATACGGAGGGACAGTCCCAACTAGGACTGGGAACGAAAGCAAACACTCGATTTGCTCTCGTTCCCAGTGTTCCCAGTTGTGCCGAGCGCGTCTACCGCCCTGTCACAGTGATTTCGGCACCCCCGAGTTTTGGGCATCCCCGTGCCCAAATCGCTAGTGATTTGGGTATCCCCGGTAGGGATGCACAAAACACTGATAGCGTAAAAAATACAGCAGGCTGGGGCAAGTCAATTCATTCGAAGATTTAAAGACGAAGTGTTGTCTAAATATTTGATTTATCAACAGAGTCGATGACTAAATGTAAATTGGCCACCGTAAAAAGATTCGAGTGTTGACGTTTAGAACATTTTGTAGCCCTTCGTCGATCTGACGAGGGGCTATTAAACGCGCACGCTCTATACGTAAGCACTCGAATGTCTTTACTGTGGCCAATTCGCTTCCCACCGAGCAGGACCACTACATGTACAGTATCTTTAGAAAGTGATCCCTTATCCTGTTGTCTCGATTTATAGACATTATTTTACGCGAAATGAAAACAAGACGTCGCTGAATATAGTCACAGTTTCATCTGACCTTCATCTGCAATTTGTCTTTATGTTGTTTTTCTGATTACGCACTGAATTTAACTTGTGCAAACATGTGCTTGGTATAAATCTTTCCAATGCAGTTAAACGTAGACAAATCTGGGCATTTCAAAGCCTGCCTTGTTTGGCGATTCAAAATTTAATCACTAAATTAATGAGCTACTTGGGGTACTTGGGCTACTTGTGGTACTTAGGCTACTTGAACTGATTTCAACTAACTCAGTACCTATGTTGAAGTAGATGTCAATGGGTTTTCTTGGGTGTATTTGGAATGTCATTATTTTGTTTTCTTTGGATTGATTTTGAGCATCCACGTTTCGAAGTATGAAGATAGGGCGTTTAACAGTTTTGCAATATCCAAGTTACGACCTTGTTAAGGTAAACAAATCATCTGGATATTATGGAGAATTTATTTTCGTTCCATTTGGCAGTAGTCCCAAGTACCTCAAGTAGCCCAAGTACCTCAAGTAGCCCAAGAACCCTAAGTAGTAAAGAGAGTAAGATAACTATATATATCGGTACATTATAGGGTATCATATGCGAAGTACCTACCTTACCGAAAAAAGGGCGCAGGTCGAGGAAAAAAAAGTCGCGAGATGCCGGAAAAAAGTCGCGAGTTGAAAAAAAAAAAGGTCGCGAGTTGAAAAAAGAAGTCGCGAGTTAGCAAAAAAAAGTATCATGTCCCTTCCAGGCCGCCGTAGAAGAGCAACTACTATCCACTGTTATTATTATTTTTTTTCTGGTAACGTTTCTAAAATGCACGCATTTAATGATAATTCCTTCACTCAACAATAACTTCAGACTCAACAACATCATTAACTCGTCATGTAACATGGATTGTTACAAGTCAAAGTCAAATTACAATTGTCAAAGTCGCCAATGATATTCTTTTAAACATGAACTCGCATCGCGTTACGTCACTTGTCCTCTTGGATCTAAGTGCCGCATTCGACACGGTGGATCATGGTTATCGTCATACTTGTTGGGGCGTAGCCAGCGTATTCTGTTTGATGGGGTTAAATCAGATAGCTTCAATTTGCGCTTCGGTGTTCCACAGGGAAGCTGTCTGGGTCCTCTTCTTATTGTGGTGTACGCCCCCAAGCTCTTCGACATAATACAAGCGCACCTACCTGACGCTCATTGCTTTGCTGATGACACTCAACTTTGCTTGTCTTTTAAACCCGATAGTCCGAAGGATCAGGCAGAGGCGGTGTGCGCCATGAAGAGATGCATTGGTGACTTAAGAAAATGGATGTACCATGATAAATTAAAAATTAATGATGATAAGACTGAATTTCTTATTATTGGATCTAGACAGCAATTGCTGATAATTAATCCTTGTACGATCCGTGTTGGCACAATTGACATTAAGCCCGTGTCTGAAGTGCGCAATCTTGGCTCCTGGTTTAACTCTAATTTTTCTATGTCTACCCATATTTCTCAGTCCTGTAGTGCGGCATTTTTCTGGCTCCACAATATTAAAAGAATAAGTAATTTTTTAGTAAAAGATAAATTAGAAATGGTTCTGCATGCTTTTGTCACAAGCAGAATTGGGTATTGCAATGGCCTTCTTTATGGACTCCCAGACTGTGACATAACTAAACTGCAGCGGGTACAGAAAGCTGCTGCCAGGTTACTAACTTCGAGCCGCAAATATGATCATATTACGCCCGTTTTGCATTATTTACACTGGTTGCCAGTTAAGTATACATTTTACAATTTTACTTTTAACTTTTAAAGCACTAAATGGTATGGCACAAGCTTATATTAGCGATTTCAAGAAAGCATGCACGTTATTCACTGCGCTCTTATTCTAGCACTATTCTATTACATCCAGCTGGGAAAATGAAAAAAACTTTTGGTGACAGATCTTTTAGTGTAGCTGCGCCTACACTGTGAAACGCGCTCCCTACTAACCTGCGCAATATTGATTCTATTTTAACTTTTAAATCTCGTCTTAAAACATATCTTTTTTAAGTTAGCTTTTAGACTTTAGCGCTTAATTACTTTATTATTATTTAAATTAGTTTTATGTATATATTTAGTATATTTTAATTTTGATCATTGTATGTTAAAAAGCGGAATATAAATTAATAAATTATTATTATTATTATTATTATTATTGTTTCATAACAATAATATTACAACTGGAACAAAACGCTAAACCCAACACTAATAATAATAATTATTATTATTATTATACCTACAAGTTTACTTAACTCCATCTTTCCTTGCTTCGCTCGTCAACATGTCAATATTAAGTTTTATCAAAATGTCATAAAGCATTTGGCCAATGTGTATGATAAGTAGTCTGTTCAGGTCCAGTGCTTCTCATTAAAGTTGGACTACAGGTTTGTATTGCCCGTATTGAAGTAGGGTTACTTATTAGAGGGCTCAGAAATCAAGTATTTAAATGATTCTCAAACAAATATGTTTCCATGAAAATGTTCAAGGGCGGCACATACAACAAATGTACTTTGCCTTGTCAGCGATTAAAGCGATGTAATCACAGACCTCATGCACCCAGCATTTACATTTGTCACACTCTATCCATTCAGTTGTGTCCTTGTCTTCACCAGGCGGGTTTTGCGTCAAACAAAATGCACACACCTGGACTTCCATGTCGTCCAATTCCTTTGCTGTAGCATCTGACAAATTAGCCCAATCACGATGAACTGTCCTTTTTTTTTGGTAGAGAAGAAGCGTTTTTGTTTTTCATACAGTTCATTAGGTGGAAAATTTTCTGTTTTCAGGTATTTATGGTCAGATCCAACAACAGGCAATCCCTTAGCCATTGATATTGGGATCTAATGTGCCACAATGTTGTATTTATGGTTTCTTTTGTTGGGGCACTTTGAATCAAATCAGTCAATTCAGCAATCTGATTAATGGCATATGTTTTGAGGTCAGCTAGCTGCTTGCTGTCCTGGGCCGAGTTGTTCAAAGAAGGGTCAGTGCTAAACTGGGATTAAATACCATGACGACCAATAGGTTTTAATTGGACTTAACCCAGGGTTAGCGCTAACCCCGTTTCGAACCACTCCGCCCTGGAGCTTGTTGTCCTGTTGAATAAGATTGGACAAGTCCTCACGTTTCTTCTCTATATCATTGTCATTGGTGCTCTCTAGCTCTGTTCTGGCAAATTCTAAATCAGCAGCTATGGTTTTTGGGTAGAGGATGTTAACAGAATGAATATGGGAGCACAGCCCACCCCTTGTAGAATAATCAGCACAAGAACATTCAAAGGTACAATACACACGAGCAAGCTGTGTTTCGCACTCTATTGTAATTGGCAACCCCCCAGAGACCGAAAAGGGAATTAAAAGGGAGGGAAATGCTCGACATGAAACGAGTCTGGACGCGACGGCGACGAGATCTCAGGATAAGGGATACAGAGTTTTTGGACAATAAAGTGCAGAAAATAATCCCTCAGACTGCTAAGTTCCAAGTGCAAATCAAGCTGAACCAATTCTTCTCACATGATGCACAGTCCCTGTCTTAGAGGCCGACTGAACATTCCATAAGTCCTCATCCTGCTTTTGAGCCGCTTCCTTCTTTACTAATTCCCCTTGTTTGTGCCGCTTGATACTTTCGCGTTGTCTCACCGTGTTTTTGCCCTTCTCAGCTTTAAGGCTGGTTTTCACTAGCGACGGAGTCGGAATCGGAGTCGTAAGAGCGCTTATGACCTAGTGAAAATCAAAGATCGGAGCCGTAAGCGGAGTCATAAGCTCGAGGGAATCGGAGTCGCAAGGATCAGAACGGTTCCATTTTTCTTCCGACTCCGCTTCCGCCGGACTACGTCGCTTACGATCTAATGAAAACTGCGTTGGCGGAGTCGCAAGCAGAAGCGGAGGAATAACCCAGTAATAATACTCGTTCACACGCGTTGTGATTGGTTTATTCTTCCGCTTCTGCTTGCGACTCCGACAGTATGGTTTTCTGGACAATTTAAGCAATTGTCTATTATGTGCACTTGAAAAATTCAAGTGACTTCAACGGGATTCGAACCCACGACATCTGCGACGCCGGTGCAGTGCTCTTGCCAACTGAGCTATGAAGCCACACGGTTGAGAGCTGGTCAATTTGTTGGGCTCATGCGTGTTTTCCCGTGAAAGGAATGGTGAATGAAAGAAATGACCATGAAGTGCGGGTTAGACATGAACCGAAGAAATGATCCCCACACCCTCCCGTTGAAGTCACTTGAATTTTTCAAGTGCACATAATAGACAATTGCTTAAATTGTCCAGAGGGTGTGGGGATCATTTCTTCGGTTCATGTCTAACCCGCACTTCATGGTCATTTCTTTCAGTATGGTTTTCATTTGATCGTAAGCGACGGAGTCCGAGCGGTAACTCAAAAGAATTCCTTACGACTCCGATGTTTGATTTTCACCAGATGGTAACGCCCTACTGTTCCGATTACGACTCGGGCTCCAACTTCGTCGCTAGTGAAAACCAGCCTTTATCTCGGGATATCAGTTTTCGGAGCTGGAACAGCAGGTGATCAACGCGACGGTTTTGTTTCTTTTCTAGATAAACTTCCTTCAACGTTCTATGGAAGCGTTCGACAAACATGTTGGTGTTTGCGCGTGATCGTACCCGAAAACAAAAAAAAGCTAAAATGAAAAAAAAAAAAAAAGCTAAAAATATTTTTTAAAAGCTAATATGAAGCAGGCGTTACAATTCTTGGTACCAACTCCTTTTAGAGTATTTTGATTAGTGTCCAGTGCATTTTCGGTTTGGGAGACGCGCTGTGGCTAGTGGCAAGTGTAAAGTACGATCAATGGGCATGTACTAAATAAACCCGGAACACCGAAACGAAACCACCGGAGCCGCCGGAACCGCCGAAACCACCGAAACACCGAAACAGCCGTTTACAAATGCTAACATTAGGCCTAAAAAACTTTTGTTTAGGCCTAAACATTCTAACCCTAACCTTAGGCCTAATTAGGCCTAAACAAAAGTTTTTAGGCCTAATGTTAGCATTTGTAAACGGCTGTTTCGGTGTTTCGGTGGTTTCGGCGGTTTCGGCGGTTCCGGTGGTTTCGGTTCGGTGCTCCGGGTTTTAGTACATTGATCACATGCGAGTCACTTTTCGAGCGTGATCAACATGAGCAGGTCAAGTTTGGCGTCTTGGAAAATTCTCTGCTTTTCTCTTTTCGTGGCCGTTGTTGCGGCTGCTTCGCCAATCCTCCTTAAACTCCGCGACGTCTTTAAGTCAGTATTGGGCGGATTGCCAGCACTGGTGGCAGAGACGGAGCAATTTGACGTGAACCTCTGGTGGATGGCAATGGGTTCATTGGTGTTGTGTTACGTTTTGCACAAACTCTGGAAGCTGTTCTTCGCGCCTTTGGAAATGCAGCGAGACCTGCACGAAACTGGCTATACATCGGATGGTAAAAGATCACTAAAAGACGTGGCGAACGAGGTCCGAAAGTGGAGGCAATGCGGTGATATTCCACCTGTTTACCCGAACGGGTGGTTCCATGTCCTCGCATCTCACGAGCTGGCAGTCGAACAAGTAAAGTACGTCTCTATCATAGGCAAGCAGCTCGCAGTGTTCCGAGGAACTGATGGTGTAGTGTATATTTTAAATGCTTATTGTCCTCACTTGGGAGCTAACCTTGGGATTGGTGGAAAAGTAGTGGGAAACTGTCTGCAGTGTCCTTTCCATGGGTGGAAATTCCGAGGAGATGACGGGAAATGTGTGCAAATTCCCTACAGCGAAACCGTGCCGGACGCTGCAAAAGTCAAAAGTTGGCCGTGTGTAGAGATGAACTGTTGTATTTATTTGTGGCACCACGCAGAAGGAATAGACCCAACCTGGATTCCGGATGAGGTAGAAGAAATCAAAAACGGAAACTGGACATATCGCGGATATACACAGCACACCATAAATGTACACCTTCAGGTATTGACCTATACATGTAATTTTTACGTAATCGATCAGGTATTTTGTTTACATCAATCAATAACATTGGCTTGAACTAATAGAAAGATTTCCATACATCTCCCTACATTACAATGTAATGTTACATGCATATTCCTACTAAACTTCCTCCAAAAAGAATGAGCGTGAATAGGAATATGCATGCATAATGAAGTAGAGACACGTAACGCTTGCGATGAACTCGTCACTGGGCGGTGGTTTTGGTGGAAAGTGGTACGATTTTTAAAGAAGCTTTTTCCTTGAGCGAAACGTTTGGTTCTAGAGGGAAGGGAGGGAGTGCACATTCTTAGGACATAGCAGTGGCAGCGTAGAAATGTTAAACTGTATTAATAATTTAACAGTTCAAAAGAGATTCTTAATGATTGATTTTGATGGCTAAATTTAATTTAAACTAATTTCTGACATCTACACATCAGTGAGAAACAATAATTGTGCAAAGTGACAACAAATGTTCCTTAATTCATCAAGGATTCGTATTGTGTTGAAACACTACTCTTTTAGGAAAACACCCCCACCCCCCGCCCCC
>BLFK01000383.1:1995194-1999159 GCA_014634185.1 Astreopora myriophthalma | reverse complement strand
TATTTTCCACATTTGAAACAGCGGAACCCTTCATAACAAGCATCCCTACGGCCTGTAAACAAAAATAACAACAACTGCAGTAAGCTGGGCGGGAGGGTGGGATAAATGCTGAAGTATAAACTGCGTGGATCGCTAGCGTGAGTGAATATTCAACGGTCACAGAGGTTATAAATACCAGGGACTAACCAATCAAAAGTTATGCATAATTAGAACAAGTGAGAAGGTGAGACAGGAGGAGCGAAGGTATTGGAGCATAACTAATTACTGGAATATCAGCGGAAAATTCATTTCTCATGCTTCCTCGCCCAAGACCTCTTGCTGGGTATGACTGCATGAGTAATGACACTTCCACATTTTTCCCACTTATGTAACGCGTGTGCCCCTCTGCTTCCGTGGTATCCAACCTTGTTAATTTAGTCTTCTGGCGGTTTATCATTCACCATGGCAGTCAAATCGTTGGAGATTGTTACGTGTCTGGCTCTATTCGTGCTTGGATGTTCCTCGTCAACGACTCGTCAATACTACATTGCAGCCGTAGAGAGAGATTGGAATTACGCACCAACTGGATTTAACATGGTTAAAGGTGTCCAGCTGGAGAACGACAGGTAAGCAAGAATGTACATGTAGATAGACGTGTTCGAGGCAGTCAAAGGAATGTTCGCATATCGAACGAATAGCTGTTTTTATGTTACAGAAGTATGATGCATCCAGGCGACTTCAGGCAAAGAACGTTATTACGTCTTTTAATTCTTACAGGCCGTCTCCTAAAAGAGGCGTATTAAATTGGTTTGTGTGTCTTTTGGACGAAATAGAAGACGAGCAAAACGATGTTTGTAGTGTAAAAGTATGAGTAGTAAGTAGAGTATGTTTTTTTATGCAGCTCAAATCTACTCGTAAGGTATTTTTTAGGAACATTCGCGTGATAATTACCTCTTGACATGCGAATTGTTTCGCGCTTCCTAGAATGGAGCGCGAAACAAATATCTGATTATGCAATCAAAGACGCTTGCCGTGGGAACTGAGATGCTACAGGCCTACAGCAGACTCTAAACTAGGAGTTATCAGAGATGATTGTGGCTAGTGCGTTCGATGACTTTATACAGTTTGGCTAGGGCTACGCTGTTGGGTCCATCTTTCCTTTGCGCTATTTTGCCTTGGGTGAAAAGCGGTCAACACTTTGCCGGGATCCCATGAAAGTTCGAAAAAAAAAAGTTTAATCATTTTTCGCAAGAGCACTTGCGACTTTTACCCGGATTTTTAAGAAGTCAAAATAAATTAGACACGGACTCAATTTGAGGCTGGTGCGACCAGTTGCAAAACAGTCTTGCTCTTGATATGGTAATTGGGCGGTAAAACTTTGGCATTTAGCGGCGTTCTTTGAAGAACGAATCAGCAGACAATAGATGTTATTCTCATTCAAAGTGGCAGGGTGTTCTGCAGTTACTCTGTCAGCTGTGAATATTTATGACTAGAATCCTTGTTCTTTGAAGGGTGAAATGAACGTTTCGGTCTGTTACTTGATTGCGTTGTCATACATGCGGGACTGGTTTTACATCAGGCAATTTTCAATTTATGCACTTATGCACTAAACAAGCCAATGTAAAAGTTAAGACCTGACGTCGTGACACCATGGGGGAAAATGGGGGAAGCTAAAGCTCCATACACCAACTGGATTTGCACGCTTTGTACATACAGCTAACTGAGCCGAGTTCTTCGAAACAGGGTTAGCGCTAACCTGGGATAAAGAGGGCGGTAAAGGGGGGTTGGTGGGGGGGGGGGGGGTCTAGATCACGTTTCACGGAAAACGGTCCTTTCACAATTCACGAAAACGAAGACATGATGAAAACCACGGTTCACGGCGAATTAACATTTGTTTATCGTTTCACGGAAAATAATTTTGCAAAATCACGCTTCACAGCTACTATGGAAATCACGATTCACGAGGAAAAAATTAGCCATTTCACATTTCACTGGGAAAAAAAGGGCCGATCACGAGTCACGAAAATACCCTTTACCACCCTCGATAAACACCATGACAACCTATAGGCTTTAATCGGAATTAACGCGGGGTTAGCGCTAAGGTAACGTACCCTGCTTCGAACATGCAACTCGGTCCTGGCGTGCGTTTCTCCAACGTCCCGAAACTCTTCGCGCCTATTTCGGGTGCCACAATTCCCTCTGTATCTTCAAAACGAAAGCGCTCCTAAGCCTGAAACTTTGGCATTCCTTTTTCATTTCGTAACTTGAAAACATGTTAAAGGACCAGCCTTCTAGAATAAACCGATCTTAGTTTTATAAATGGCTTTTCGTGGCCGAAAAGTTTTCGGGACGTTTGAGAAACTGGCCCCTGGTTGCCTCTTTAATTCCAATTGGGTTCCTTAACGTTGTTCTGTTTATTTGAATTGTTACTTTCGGCCCCACAAGCTTGAAACATCACCGTTTATAAACGTTTTATAACGTTTGCTTTATTTTAACACACGTTAGAAACAGTTACGTTGCTTACAAAGCTTACATCATCCCCAATACATAACCAATACTCAATGAAGTGCATACACGTTTCCTTTGTCGTGTATAAGATTCAGCGCAGGTTACCTGCTTGGCCTTGAGTGGCCTCCCGTGAGTGAATAAAAAAGGGAATAGCAAGAAACTGTACAGGCGGCTTGCCCAAACGTATAAAGTTGAACACACTTTACACTTATACACTCTACACTTATACGCAAGCGGGACTATGATGTCCGATATTTTATTTTGACAAATGAATCCACTGATGTTCAAGTGTATAATTCGGAATAGTCCCAGCAGGGTACGTTAGCGCTAACCCCGGGTTAATTCCGATTAAAGTCATGGTTGTTTATCCGGGGTTAGCACTTACCCTGTTTCGAACAACTCGGCCCAGTTAGCTATATATACGAAGCGTGCAAAAGCTGCGTTTGATTTCTGCGACAGTGGAAAGGATCAAGTTACGAACGCAATTTTAGCAATTGCGTAGAGAAGCCTGAAAAAAATTCAGGACTTCCGACGACGGGGTTTGAACCCGTGACCTCGTGATGCCGGTGCGACGCTCTAACCAACTGAACTATGAATCCACTCTCGTTGTAAGCTGGTCATTTGTGGGTTCAAATGTTCCCGTGATGAATGAATCAACGGACGAAATCATATATGAAATAAATCATATATATTGAACTGCGGATATGAAATCAAGTGATGCTATGATCCTCGCAGTTATGAACGCAATTCAGTGGAAAGGATTTTTTGACTTAATTTGTCTGCATTCTCGCGATTTTAAAGTCATAGCAGTTGACTCGCTCAGGATTGTTGCCCACTTGTGCTTTTACTAGTTGCAAGTGCTTTGTTCGATTTCGGATGTTCCACATAATACTACATTGCAACCGTAGAGAGGGTTTGAAATTATGGTCAAAGGCGTCTACCTGGAACGCGACGGGTGAGTCAGACTGTGGGTAGGCAGTAATGGAGTAGTCAGATGAATGTTCCCCGATCAAACCCTTGCGTCTGATGGATCCCAAAATCTGGCCGAAAAATTCTTCGTTTTTCAGTAATACATAATTCACATAAACCTAGTTTCATTACTAATTTGAGGTTCTGACCAAGCCAATTGATCAGCCATGTATAACACTTATACAAACCCTCTCTAAACTTAGAAGCAATTATGGGTAAGTTCGAATTGGAAGCCTCAAGTACAAATTGTGCCGACACCGTCTCAGCTCCAAATTATTAACATAATTTTCTTATGCCTGTTTTTCTGCGGTTTGGGTTGATGCTCATGTACATAAATCAGTGTCAAATCAAATAATTGTGATACTCAATCATTTAGTGCACTTTTTCATTGTTAAGAACAGGTCATTATTTTTAATAATATAATCACCTTTTGTTCCAGGCAGCGACCACGATATTGACTTCCTCTTTCAACTTGGTGCTTTCCTTGTTCTATAACAATGAAAAAGTGC
>BLFK01000383.1:1985194-1990194 GCA_014634185.1 Astreopora myriophthalma | reverse complement strand
ACGGAACTCTGGATCCTTCTTCTGGGACTCGAACAGACGTTGATAAAGAATTTGTATTGCTATTCACCGTGTTCGACGAGAACAAAAGCTGGCTCCTTGATCAAAATATTAGGCGGTTTTGTTCGGAACCAGACGGAGCTATGATGCTTAAGGCAGATAGCGCATTTGTGAGCAGCAACAAGATGTCCGCTATTAATGGACGCGTGTTTGGCAACTTAGAAGGCTTAGATATGTGTCTTGGTGACAAGGTTGCCTGGCATCTGTATGGGATTGGCACTGACTCCGATGTACACGCAGGTAGTGTCGTGAGTGGTGTATATGGGGGAAGGACACAATACTCTTCGTTTGTTCCCCCAAATTTTGCATAAGCATTGTTTGTTTCTTGTTTCTCTTGGGACTTTGTTATGGTCCCAAGAGAAAACAAAAACAATGCTTATTCAAAATTTGGGAGGAAAAACGGAGAGTAATATATAGATTTAGCCAAGCCTAAAAGCGGGGCTCCCGTTTAGTACTTTCATTTCCCTCTAAACTGTAAACTGATCTTGTAAAACAATTACTGGTCAGCGTACAGCTTCCAAATAAATCACGTCACCTCGATGAGTTCACACATGAGCCCACAATCTGGTCATGTGATACTGGTCAGTGGCTATCCCGTTTTGACAGCTGTCAATTGACCATGTGAATCTCCAATATAAAAGATGCGGATTTGCCAAGACACGCCTGAGATACCCCTCCCTTCCTTTTGATAGTCTCCCCTACCCTACCCGTAAAATCTGTAGACGCGTACGTACGTACGCTCGGTCAGTCACGTGACGACCAAACGAAAAGAGGTTGACCATATTCCATGAGTATGGGGCTCTGTCCCACGCGCGCTTCGCGCGCGTGGGAGCCCCGCTATTATGGTATTTTATCCGGCCCAAAACAATCCCTGTGATTACGGGCGTAAATTGAATAATTTGTCTAAAACTCCAGGATTTACCTTACAGCACAGAACTAACTTTCAAACCTCACGCCAGTTTGGTGACCATTAAGTGGATCCTTCTTTTCATCACCTGTTTTAAGTTTGAGACGTCATCCTGCTACTTGCACATCACGAGAAATGTCATTTCAAACGGTACTTGAATTCTTGATAATCAAGGAAGACCAGCTTCCAAGCATGAAATTAATTCATTTCTTCAGGCGTTAAATTTATTGGAGGCTTTCAGAACTCGAGATGGGAGCTTTTGGTACCCTATATTTTTGACATCAGAAAAGGAAGAGTATAGTATAAGAATGACTGATTTTGTCCCAATATCAAATAATTGAAATCATGTATTTATCGATGTAGTTGACTCTGACATAGTGGTAAAAACTCCTCGTGCACCTAACAGGAATCGAACCTATGACCTGCTCCCCCCCCCCCCCCCCCCAAAAAAAAAGACTTCCTTTAAAGGAGAGGGTTAACTTTAAGCCCAGTAAATCAGTAAGTTATTGAAGAATTGTTTTGCGTAACTTAACAATTTTCCTGTGTTATAATTTGTAGCATATTTCCATGGACAGATTTTCTCTGTTGACCATCACCAACACAGCATTGCAACCCTTCTTCCCGCGACATTTTTGACAGCAAACATGAAGACTGTAAATCCGGGAACCTGGCTTTTAAACTGTATGGTGACTGGTAGTTATGACGGAGGAATGTACACTTTGTTTAATGTAACAAAATGCGCCCGTAAAACTACAACGTCAATGCCCAGCGGTGGAACAACTCGACGGTACTTCATTGCTGCTGTGGAGACGATGTGGAATTATGGTCCAAGTGGCGTGAATAATATGACGGGGGATCCACTCACGAAGCCAGGAAGGTACAGATGGGTTAGAATCGCATAGATCATAGAATTCTCGCACTCTGATTTGTTACCTATTTTAGGCGAGCTATTTAGCGAGAAATTGCGACGCTTGAAAGCGAGGCTTGCCGTGATATTGCACCGGAACGGCAACAAAACAACGACTCAAATGAGACGAGGATTTCTTTCATTTAAAAAGAAGGCTATGCGATTCATGGAAAGTTCATTACCAGACTCGTGAAGTCCACGTTAAATTTCACTTGAAGAATTCCCCCGTCAGAGGGGACGGCTACTCATAGAGTTATTTTTATGGAGTTACTTTTATGGAGTTAGAGTAAAGCCTCCAAAATCCTGAATTCATGATTTTGGAAGGGTTAGCCGAAGAGGGGGCGGGGCGGGGCGGGAAAAGCCCTGGGAACGAGGTTGGATCACGAAGACGAGTCAACAGACTCAACAGACGCGCAAGGGTTATCCCGCCGCGAGGCACTGGTAACAAACACGATGATCTAAAAATAAGTTTAGACGAAAAAGGACGGATATGAGGGCTGTATGGGGAATTCACTCTCTTAGCTTGATGATCTCTTGTGCTCAGTAATAATCACTACTGTACAATCCTCGAGCTGTCCGCACGGCAAAGTATTTGCAAGTTGGCACTCAAAGTTTGTTGTTTTTTAAGCGTTTTTAACAAGACAGACCACTATTCTGTTCCATAAATAACTTGATTTGTCAATAAATGCTCACTTTTGCATCGTTCTGTCAGCGAGTCTTCAAAGTACTTTATTCAAGCAGACGACAGAATTGGCGGCACTTACAAGAAGGCTCTATATTTCGAGTATACAGACGAAACGTTCAACACTCGGAAAAGTAGGACTGAAGACGAACTACATCTCGGCTCCCTGGGCCCTGTCATTCGCGGAGAAGTGGGCGATACCATAGAAGTGGTCTTTAAGAACATGGTAAACTTTTTTGTGTTCTACGGCAGCTTTCAAAAATCTATTCACGGATGAAAACCATTTTTTGTCTATGGTTAAGTTGTCGGTGTAGGAAGAACTGAAAGTACAAATCTATACATATTTCCAGACAGATAAGTGATACAGATTGAATTACTTTAATGATGTTGGAATTCTTGAAGCAAAACAAAGAGTAAAATTTTATTGTCGACTGCTTTAACGCAGGCTTCAAGAAACTACAGTATTCACCCAATTGGCGTCCTCTACAACAAGTCCAACGAAGGAGCGTTATATCAAGACGGTACATCCGGGACCGAAAAAGGAGACGATGCCATTCAACCGGGAGGAAACTACACGTACCACTGGACTGTGCCCGAGGAAATGGGTCCCAGGCCTACGGACGCGCAATGTTTGACAAGAATGTATCTATCATTTGTCAACCCAACGAAGGATCGATACGCAGGTTTATGATACACCACGTTTTATCATTTGTGGGTTTCAAATGAGTATTGATAAAACAAAGCAAATCGAGTCGTGACACCTATGTCCAGGATTGACCACAAATATCTTGTGTTCAATTAGTATTTCATGCTTGACTCGGAGATTTGATAACGGAACATTTCGGGGTTCACTTCAGCCTAAGTAAAAGTAATTACCATCATAAGATTTGCGCATTTGGACTCGCTTTGAAAAAGTCGGAAAATTCAGGCCCATAGGGAGCCAGGGGGGAGGCGACGGGTACTTAAGCCCACTCCCCCCCTCCCCCCGCCTTTGGCCGCGAAAGTCCGTTTACTAGTTACCGGCGATTCAAAACAAAGTAAGTTATTACAAACAAGTAAAAACAAAGTAACTGTAGACATCTTTGTAGAGTACTGATGTTCTTAAGTTTGATCTTGACTGTCTGATTTTCTACGTAACGGCGTTCAAAACGCAGAAAATGTAGTCTCAGAGAATCCAATTTTTCAACATTTCCCAGGGGAGCATGCCCCCGGACCTCTCTAGAATCTCGCGCCTTCGGCGCTCAAACCCCCCCCCCCCCCCCTTTTCGCCCCCTAAGAAACCTGTCTACAAGCTTGAAAATTGACTATTTCATCCCTTCATAGGATTTAGGAATTAAGACACTTGGGGATATATAATGCGTGTCCTTTGCTTTCAGTCCTGGATTAAGGACAATTTTTTGTAAGTCGCTCAGTATTAATAGCATAATTGTAAAAAAACAAACAAACAAACAAACAAAAACAAAAAACACTTGTTTCGTTTTCAGGTCTTTTTGGTCCTCTCTTGGTTTGTAAGAAAGATAGTCTGGAGTCCAATGGCAAACAAAAAAATGTTGATAGAGAATTTGTTCTTCACTTCGTTGTCTCACTTGAGAAAGTTTCCTGGTACTATGAATTCAACAAACAGCAGGCTAAGAACGCTTCCACTATCAACGAAGGTATGCACTACGTTATTGCCCAGCGTCAGGACCCTTAAATCAACCATGTCCTGTACCTCTCATTGGCCGAATTCATATTAGAAGACGGGAAACTCGTCACAGACGAAATTCCGTCAAACAGAATACCGTCTGATATGAATTTAAGGACGGTAAACAGTTTTACGTAGTAAGACAGAAAAACAATACACTGAAAGGAGCTTAGGGCGATCAGGCCGGGTTGCGAAGAGGCGCCGTATTTTTTTACCCAGAAAACTTTGCTGGCTTTCTAGTTCCAGCCTTTTCGTTGGGTGCAAGCGCAAGACAATCGTCTTGATTTTTGCGTCTAATGTGAATTTAACACGGTTTTGCTTCTCAGACGAATTTCCCGTCTTAGTTTCCCGTCGGTTTAGGCGGATAAATTTAAGGCGGCAAACTCGTCCTTAACCGGATTCATATTAGACGAGTTTCCCCTTCCAGGACGGTTTTCCGTCTCTGATATGAATTTGGCCATTTTTAGAAGTGTGATATCTGTGGGGGCTCTTGAAATTACGATGAAAACATCGGGTTTTCCATTAGTATTGAAATAGCTTCGTGTGGCTGCATGTGGCGTAAACAGTGGTTGATCATAGCTCTGTTATGAATGGGTATTATAAAAACGCCCAAAAACAAAAAACCACGGGAGGTGCTTCTAAAAGTCAAAATATACGAGATAGTGTAGACTCGGGGATTAACACATGGAAGATGGAGGCCCCCGATGACAGGGTTCCGCTGGCGTAAATGATGGTGTGGCTTTTCTGCTCTGGGGGGGGGGGG
>BLFK01000383.1:1961297-1976297 GCA_014634185.1 Astreopora myriophthalma | reverse complement strand
CTATTTCAGAAACCATCTGCCAGTTATCTTGGGGGCAAGCCGAGGCAGGCACGGCCAAGATTGCAGTAGTGTATGCGATTCTGGGTGACTCTGAACTTTTGCACCTCCACTGCAACATCACGCATCTTGCCAAAGAAAATGTTATTCAAAAACGAATTTGTCTTTAGAGATTAATTTAGTGAAGGGTTGAGAACATATTCCCACTAAATCAACAGTAAAAGTAAATATAAAATATAAACGCGAAAGTAGGCTGGCCGGGTCGTCAAGGAACTCAGTTCACGGGCAGTTCACGGAACTCCTGTTCACGGGCGTTGAACGTTTCGTTAAGATTCTCCAAGTCTCTGTCGATCAAACAATGACTGACTTTCATTAGGAATGGCTGGAGTACAAGCCGGTCGCGATGGAATCGTCTCTTTCTAGCGGAAGGCATAGTTAGCAGCTGTTAACTTATGAACGGAGTTGCAGATATTCGCTGAATTCGTCCAAAATCCCTCGCAGTTTACAACCACACTCTAGTTTTGACTTCGTATATGGATGGAAACAACGAATTTAAACTGATCCAACAACAAAATTGAAAAAGCACGGCACGCAAGCTTCTATTCATAACGTGGATAGACGCCGTGATTACACTTTCGATCATACGTATACTACAGGGAGCATGCACTAGTGACGGGCTTGAATAAAATATTAAGCTTTTTAAGATACGACAAGCTTAAGAGATGCACGTTTTTCACGAAGCCGAATGAACATAATTTGAAAAATCACCAAAAGATCGATACTTTGCAACTTCTTTGAAACCAAACCACAAATAAAAGCAATAAAAGAAACTAATAAAAGTACTTGAGGGTATTTATTTTAATTTATTAAATGTCATTTGACGATCTAATTTCTTAATGGCAGAGTAGCAATTTTAGCATGCGTATTCTATTTTCAGGGACCACATACTATTCATCCCAGTTTTTTTAGACCCTCTGCTGCTGTTCAAATTTGATCGCGGGATCACTGCTTTTGCCGTCCTTGGGTACTCCAAAAGTGTACCTTGTGATCACCTTTTACGAAAAGGAAAGTCGCTCTGCCTTCAACCTTGATCACATGCATGCATAGTACACCAAAAGGTGATCACATGGTACACAAAACAGTGATGGGGGTTCGTATGCGTCTTGAAAACCCTTGAATTTTAAGAATGCATTTTCACAGGAAATTTGTACAGGGCCGGAACTAAAATAGCCTGCCAACCTGCGATCAGGCGTTTTTTTTGTTCCTGGGCGGGGGAGAGGAGCGAAAATAGGTTGACGGAGCCGGTGATATCCTCACGGTGGTTTCGAGAAGGAACGAGGGCCTGATCGCAGGTTAATAGCCTGCTAGCGGGCTCTCTGTGTGATTCTTCACCCCATAAACAAACATTTGCACACGGGAAATACGGCTAGTGGGGTGGGGTTGGTATTGAAAAGCTTCTTACTCTTCCCTACACTAACTGCACCCTTCGTGTCCCCCCCCCCCCGCCCCAAAAAATCGTTGTGGTCACGCCGAGTTATACCAATTGCCTGCTTGCAAGTTCAATGGCAAAAATAGAATATTCAAGGCATTAATTTTATGTTGTAGTCATTAAAATGTTTTTTTTTCGCTTTTCGAGAAGGGAAATAAAGTGGGTGGGGGGGGGGGGTTGCGTTTGTTAAAGATACTTCGAAATCGGTGTACGAGTAACGGGTAGCGGCATTTTTCCCCTTTCAACTTTGCCATTATGTCAATGATCTTACCCGGTAGAACCAGCCGTTTTCCCGTGTAGACAGCAGTTTACCCGTAGATAAAGTACGAGACAGTGAAGATATAGCGAAACCGTTAAGTTTTTGAAGTTTAACTGAGACGCTACCCGTAGCTGTACACTGATTTCGGGGCCCAAATCGGTTAGTGAATTTAAACTCCATCTCGAGGGAAGTCAAGTTCTCGCGGGTCACAGAGACAACATATTAGCAAACAGTATTTGTTGACGGTGGTTACTGGATAACAGTTATAATTTTATTGCCTTATCGGTTATTAAACTGGTTAAATATCTGACCCGTAAGAGCAACATGAAACTATTACCAGCACTTTAATCACGTCGAAACTGTGCACCTCATACCTAATCGGTCATAAAATCCATTTCAGTACACTTTGCCTTGTCTCACCGTCCGGTTTCTCTTTTGTTTTGAATCGCAACAAAAACGAACTGGATTTTACAACTCATTCAACAGGGCAAAAAAAGCCCGGTGGGGTGCTCCTCGGAATTCTTGATAGGGATGTGCCGCCCGGTACCTCCTCATCCTATTTCAGACCAAAACATGCTATATTCCGCACCCGTTTTCAGACCCGGCCTCTAAAATCCCTGCCCGTTTTCAGACCTGGCTTCTGAAAGTTGTACTTGGTTTGTGAATGCATTACCTTGTCCAAGTGAAGCTGAGCAGTGCCGAAGTCAAAATGTGATCAAATTCACCCGAAAGTTCAGCTCGAATAATATATTTTGGCTGCTTCTCTTTCTCTATTCATTGGAATTGAAAATACAAACACATTTATTGGCTCTCGTGGTTCCCTCGAAAACCATACCCGATTTTAAGACCATGTGCTCAAAATCTATACCCGTTTTCAGACCAAAACGACTCAAAAACCATACCCTTTGAGGCGGTACATACCTACATAGCTTACATAAGAGAGTATCCCCTCGGGCAAAAAGGATGAAATGGAGGACAGCGAAGCTTCTAAAGAGGTGCTTTTGTTCAATTGCCACTGACGTGCATTTCAACTACCTTACAATGCGTGGAAGTAGCGCATTACAGGGCTATTATTTCGTGTAGCAGACACGGATGATGTAAAACAAAAAGAACAAAAGCCAATAAACAACAAGCCAAAATACAATGATTCACAATGGTTACTCAAATCGTCAAGTCATCCAACAGGAACTAAAAATATTTATGGAATGTTGTGTTCCAATTAAAAAGCCAATCGGGCGTGAGAAACTAACCCGCAAACAGGAACCGGAGGGCTGAACTTTCTGACTTATTGCCGAATACACAATCAATATTCCTTAAATAATTTTTCAGTTCCTTTCCTGATAAATGCAAAAACTCGAGTGAAAGAGCCAGCCGTGTCTTGAAAATAAAGGACCCAGGGCATAGCTCTTGCATTCACAATTATTAATGTCAAGATCCAATAAGATACATGTAACTGTGGCACAACCAACAATTAGGGACTTTAAGATCTAGGACGGCAACGTCAGCTGCAACGCCACCAAACAATAGACTTTAATGAGCAAAACAATGGCTCTACAAGTGCGTTTTTAAGTTGGGTACATTTCTTTCCCGTTCTCTGCCAATCTACAACGTCAAATGACCAAACCCCACGTTTTAAGGACAACGCGCGCACACAACGGATACATTTTGATTTTCTTTTTTAGTTTGAACACCGTTCCTCCCAATCCACTTCCTAGATAGTTCGGATAGTTTGTAGAAGTTGAACGAACTGGAATATTCAATAAAGACTTTGAAAAACCTCGTTTCAATTTTAAACGGCGTTATCGGGGACGTCGCCCCTTGCCTATTTATCTTTCGTAAACGGTCGTTGCCATTTATTACGGTCGATGCCAATTCTTGGTAACCGAGCCTTTTGTCATAAATTAGACCTACAGTAGTTGAAATTGCAACTAAATCAGCTAAAATTGCGCTCAGATTGAGAAATTAAGCCTAAGAAATAATTGAGGTGTTCGGGCTTAGCATTTGGGTGAGGTTAGGGTTAGTTTTAGGTACTGAAAACAGCTATTATTTATCATTTATATAGAATGGTTAGATAGCCAAAATCTACGGGTGCTTGGCCGAGCAACTCGGTAGGGTTAATAATAATAATAATAATAATAATAATAATAATAATAATAATAATAATAATAATAATAATAATAATAATAATGGCAACGACCGTTTACGAAACGGACAACTGCGTCGCCGTTGTAGATCTTAAAGTCCCTAATGACTACCATCTACAGTATACAGCACTGCAAACGTCCGTTTTATATAGCGTCCTCATAATTTTTTGTCACATTTTACCACAGTGGACATGTGATAGCACTTCAGACAGTATGTTGGACGTTTTCATATTGTCCACATGAGCCACATGTCAACATTCATATGCCGCTGACCAGCATCAAGATTAATGCAATAATATTTGCCAAAAAGCAAAAACAAAAGAATAAAAAGCAAAACTGCTAAACTTTTTCCCCGTCAAATTGAAATGTTTGACAAAAAAAAAGTAAAAAAAAAACAAAATCTACTTGGAACTTGAAAATACTGACAAAAAGAGAAATATTCTTTACTGCACATGAAAGCGAAATAAACTCAGGAGAGGCTAAGGAATACAGGGCCAATTTGGTTGGAAGCTTTTGAAGAATGAAGCAAATAACAGACACACTTTTGTTATTCAATGATATGGAAATAAGTGCCCCCGTATAATTGTATAACTTAGCCAGAACTTACTAAGTTGATTTTTCTAATCTATAAAGTATATACGTAGGTTTGTTACACATAATTATCACATGCAACTTCACTGCCTGACAAATACAAACACTTAAAACTACAAAAAGCCCACTATGGGTTTTTTTTTTGGCTCAAGACTAAAACTGCCCCATGAATATCAAACTTAAGGCGGTAGAAGTGTCTACCTTCTACAAACTACCTGAAAGGACCAGTTTGGGCATTTATTTTGTTAACTATAGTATCATGGAATAATTATGTTCATCAACCAACATTATTATTAAACAATTTGTTGTTCAGAGCAGTATGTAATATGTTACAAAACACTGACTTCCGTTAGTGGAGGCGACTCAGAAGACGGTTGATTATCCCATTTCTTCTGGCCATCTAGTCATTTGTTCTCCGGCAAAAATCTGCTGAGAAAGTCAACTGGAAGAGGGAAGATGATGGTGGAATTCTTCTCAGCAGAGATGGACGTCAAAGTCTGCAGGTATCTCAGCTGAAGAGCTGAAGGAGACTCAGAAATAATGTCGGCGGCTTCCTTCAGTGCACGAGAGGCATTCATCTCTCCTTCAGCAGCAATCACCTGGAATGAAAATTAACTTATGCTGAGAAAAAACCCAGGATTTGGGGTCCTCACACCGAGAAAACACACATGTATTATACTATTTTTTGGCATGTCGTACAGTGGACATGTACACGGAACATTCAACAGACAGCAACAGACTACAACTTCCACAATTGGGGAACACTCTGCAATGTACTTTCACACAGAAATCCCATTGTTGCTTCGTGGCAATCCTTCTCTTGACTTTTAAGTTTCACCAAGTACAAGTATATTTATCCTGCCAGGTACATCAGTTTGTCAACTCTTCAAACTTTTGCTTTGCCTTGAGGCTAAGTCAATCCCACAGTTGTCCAGGAAGACAAAAGAGAAATAGTCACCTTTGCACGTGCATCACGCGTAGCTTCTGCTTCTGCTGCCATGGCTCTCTGCAACTGCTGGGGAAGACGGACATCTTTCCTGTACATCCACCAATCACAAATAATATTGTTTAATTAAATGTTTATATCCACAAATCACAATTATTGTCCAACTGAATGTTTGTAGATTAGTTGCAATGAAGCTAAAATGTAGTACTTATGCAGCAGCCTACTTACACTTCCACTCGCTCCACTTTCACACCCCAGGGATCAGTAGCTTCATCCAGTGAAGTCTATAGACAAATTAGTAAGACAACTGAGTGAGTGATTGAGTGAGTGAGTGAGGGTAGGTAAATAAAGGCTTTATTTCACAAGGGTAACACTCAAACCTGTGGCCATCAATTAACAAAAACACTCTCTTTTGAACAAAGGAATGGAAATCAAAGCTCTTCATGCTTTCAAAATGGCTCAAGTAGCTTTTGGTAGCTCGACTCAACTTTTTCAAATAATCTTTGTTACCAGCTTTGTCTCATCTCTGGCTTTTATTCGGTATTTATTTAGCAGATTATTCATTTACCTGTGTGCTAATTATCTTAGCTAGCCTTACTGGCATGTGCAAAATTCAAAAGAAATTTTGCTCTGAAAATGAGGCCAGTGATTCTAATTAGTATATAAATTATTATATAAAGGACCACTAATAGGCTGTCGTTTATGCATTCAGTCTATTACTGTTTAAAATAAAACCAGATAAAAACCTTTCTTAAACCACAATTTTCACTTGGTCAGTTAACTATCTTTTGAGCAACTGGGGCAGAACATAAACTAGACAAAACTGAGAGGGCCTTTCATTGGGCAAGACACCTCTTTTGGAAGGTTACATGTATATTCTTTAATCTTTAATCTTTAATCACAATTCGCAACGATTCATAACTGATACAAATGAACTAATACTAACATATACAATCGAACAAAAATACAAAAAATGGTTAACACGACGGTACAGTAGTAGGGGGAAACCAAATTCCCATGCTAAGACATACCCTCCACAAAAAGGAAAAAAAGAAAACAGACAATAAATAAATAAATAATAAAAACATTGTTTCTAGGATTTTATAAAAACACTATGCCTAGGATTTTAACATCCACAAATTGTATCTGAAATATCCCGCACCTGCATTGCCCTGCTGATTTCTTCACGGTCTGCCAAGATTTCACTCAGGTTCTTTGTGCCCAGAAAGTTACGCAGAGTGGTCTGTGCCAACAGACGTGTTGACTGGTCAGCCTTCTCCACATTGGTGACTGACATGGTAGGGTCACTGATCCTGAAGTAAACCACAGCATCAACAGCTACAGTGACACTATCCTTTGTCAGAATCTGAACACAAACAAAAAGGACATCAAGGCTCAAAGTCAGATAACTGCATAGTTGACACAAATTTAAACTAGCTGATTCGTAATTTGAGATTACATATTACATGTAATAGGCAGTCAGAAGACTAGCATTAAATAATTAAAATAAATACACAAATAAACAAACAAATAAACTGAGAAATTAGTAAAAATATAGGGCGTGATTGTAACAGTTACTCAGTTTTAATGATATCAGTGAATGGCTGTCAACATACACTGTACTCATCTTTGACCCCAAGAACTGTAAGCAACAATTTGCATTTAATTGGTCTTTTGAACATGAGCGCATGCCAATCAGGACATAAACATGGTAACTTGAATGTCAAAACTAGCGTTTATTGCATCTACCCTCCCACGCACATGATAAAAACTTACTGTTGGCCTATTAAACTTCAAAGTTTTGACAGCAAAACTTTCAAGTTTTCCCACCCATGTTAAGTTTGTTAGAACAATGCTCCATTTCTTCTTACTTTAGTTCCACATTTTAACCCTAGTTATGGTCCTGGCAATTGCGTTTCTTTGTTTTTCTGCAGTTTATAATTGGGCCTTTTAGCGTCCCCATGAGCGTATAAAAGCTAGTTTAGCATCCCTTTCTTCCAGTGCATTGGATTGTTTGCTCCGTGTTTGATAAATCTTTGTTTGTGTTTTCAACCTTTGGCTCAAGCTGGACAGATATGTAAATGCCCTTTCCTATTTGTTCTATCACGTTTAAGGAGTTTTTTTTTTTCTGTGAATAGACCTTTTCACGGGTAAGGATGCCATATTGGTTGGGGGACGAACAGGGCTAAAATTACAGCGGAATTATGGGATTTTGGTTGACTTTGAACCTCTGTAACTCCGCTACAAAAAAGCTTTTTAAAAGGCATTTTCTACTGACATTATTTTCATCAAGTATAAAGAACAGATTCTGGCTACAACGACCATAAACATTTTAAAGATTTCATTCAAATCCTTGTCATCAAAATTATGCAAATTGCTGCTAAATTAAAAGTGACATGAAAAGATTTACAATTCCAAATTACGGATGTCATACCTCCTTTACTGGCCTAATCTTCTGTTGGCCGAATGATATCACTAATATTAATAAAAATAGCAGCAAATGTTTGAAATCAGCCTTTTCATAGCGGCGTCCCAGCTGTTCAAATTCGGCCAAAATCCCATACATTTGCTGTAATTTTAGCCATTTTTGCCCCCCAACCAATGTGGCCTCATTACCCGTGAAAAGGTCAGTTAGCAATAGAATGTGATTTAGTATCAGTGCGATCATCCAAAACATGGCAGGGCTCGAAAAAAAACCCATCCGGTCGTCCGGGACAAGTAGATTTTCCCCTTGGGCAAGTAACTTTCTCTCCTCACTTGCCCCACGGGCAAGAGCCAAGGCAAGCCGTTCGCCGACTAAATTTGTGATAATGATTTTGAGCAGAAAGGGTAAATTTTGGGCGCAAGGGTAATCAAGTGTTTAGATGAAGCTTGACGAAAATTACAATTTATAGCGTTGTTTTGTTGATTGCGTGACGCGCGCTCACAGCTCAGAAGTGGTTGCCTAGCACATGATCAAAATCTGCCCCGATCGTGCGTTGGGCACGAAAACGCTGTGCTTCTTTCGCAATTTTTTGCGAGCATTTTCCAGTTTCTCTGTACAAAACGTAACTCAACAACGATGTATCAAAGCTGTTGAAATTGTACGCGAAAAAGCTGCATATTTCGACCGCGGAAACGAAGCCAGCACTTTTTATGCTAAAATCCAGTTCATAATAAATCTCTGTTTTCGGCGAAACATACAAGTTTGCTACTGATAACATACTTGGGCGCCGCCGCGCGAAATGAAAGTATTATATTATTAAAAAGAAATGCATAAGTGAGTCATCAAAATACTTTCAGAGTTCCTGGAAGATGACTTAAAACAGTTTTTCTTTCAAACGAAGACGTTTTCCCTTGACTGAAACTATTTTTCATTCACCCAAATGAAAAAATATGCTCTCGCCGGCTTCTCAAATTCGACACTGTGCCTTTGTCAAAACTGAAGTGGGTAGGCGCCTTATTGTTAATTCTGCGTGTTGTAAATTTCTTGCGCTTCTCTTCACAATGACTTCGTGGAGCTAGACAAGATCAGAGAAGGTGCAGGTGAACATTCAAGGGGTCAAACACGATCTTCGACGAACCGTACAGCTTCATAAAAGCAGAATGAAGAAGTTAAAAGTTGTGGAAGTATTACAATATAATGGCGTAAACATGAAAGTGATCAGCACTAAGAGGACTACAATTACATTAAAACACACCCGTAGTATGACTTCCATTTTTGGGTTCATGAATTATTCATGAGTTTGAAAACTTCGGCAAGCGGGGAAGTGCCCCGGGCAAGCAAAATTTGAGAGTTACTTGCCCGAAGGGCAAGGTGGAATTCAAATATTTTTCGAGCCCTGCGGAATTATCTTTTGGCTAAAATGAATTGAATGTTTCCAGTGGGAACGCCACTTTCTATATATCATTTTTACCGTGACATCATCAAATTCTCAAATCGCGAGGTTTTCCCAATTTTTATCTGCAGCACCTTGAAGATAACAGCAAACTAAATCTTTCTACAAGTTTCCAGTCCTGTAGCATCTTTCGTTTTCAAAATACGGCATTTTCAATTTCCAAATTCTCACCTTGCATGACAACAAGATAGCGGCTGTCTGGCTGGAAAAAAAGGCTCTCCTTGTAATTTTCAACAATTTAAATGTTTCGAGTATTAGAAGATTGTGTTTATGCATATGTATACCAGCTCACGAGTGAGAAGAAAGCGTCTTCATTGCAAAGTGAATTCCAGATGTTTTCGTTGATTTCCGGCAGCCATATTTGTGTACAACATGTGTATACAAAGATGGTGCCACCATGCAAAGCTCTTATAAGTTGCATGCAACATTTTGGCAAATAACTAAAAAATGGTGTACCACACAGACTTTGAGAAGTTGTTTATCTACTTCTCTTTTACAACATTTAATTTTCCTTGCTTTTTTTCTTGAACGGTTAAGAACTTATTCTTTTTGTGTGTGGCGTGACAGTGAAAACGATCTAGAGAAGCTAGAAAATCAAGATTTAAAGACGTTTACAATGTTGTTATCAAATTGTCAAGACTATTGACTTTAATTTCAGGGCTCGAAATTTAAAAAAATTCTTTGTCGCCTTTTGGCGCATAAGTGGGGAAAAATAGTCGCCAGCAGTAAATGTTTAGTCGCCAGTCTATAAACTCAAACTTAAATAGCCGTTTAACCTTAGCGATGAGCTTCAAAGATCATTCATTTCTGAAGTTTTTTTTTCTCAAGACGAAAGTAAAACTAGACAAGGTGATGTACTTGCAGACTTGACCTGGTTATTTTTAATCTAAATCGTACGGGAATTTAGTCGCCAAGGTGGCGACTAGACCATCTCGTTTTGTCACTTGCTTGAAAGGCAACAGCCCATTTGAAGCGTTATTCTTTCATTGCTGCTTGGTGGGTTATTTTTCAAAAGGTGAAAGGGAGGAAAAGAATCATGTCTGATCACAGAACTATTGAAGAGTTTTTGGCCAAAGTAGAATGCCTGGGACTTGAATATGTAACCATTCCTTCAAATTTTTGCAAGTTGTTGGCAAATTGATGGCCTGGCCTGCCAGGTCTCAGTGAAGAAAAGAACCCATAGGGTGACCCAGCAACATACCAGGTCATTAACAAGACATACAGCCAAACTTTGTAGATTTAAAATTACCTCCTGTGGGGGTACATCAAAGGACACAGTCCTGAGATCAACCTTCTGGTATGAATCAATGCAGGGCAGAATGAAGAATAATCCTACAAGAAACAGAGCCACAAAAACATTACGTTTACAGCTCTACGCAACAGCCAACAGCAAGATCTTAAATTCCAACAGTGGGAACATCCACAGATTGAAATTCTTCCCATTTACATAAGGGCCAGGAGCTATGCTTTACTTTGATTTTGCTTATGCCTTTTCTAACAATTTCACCTTAGTTTTATTTAATTTTTGCTCATTAGAATTTCCTCACATTCATCTTGTGTAGAAGCTCATCACCCGAAAACCAAGTCTGCTACTTCGTCTGTGGAAAAATGCTTTTTACAGTTTCAGTTAATGTGGCTAAATGAAATTTAGGCGAGGTTAAAATCAAAACAATGCTGGTCAGCGGTCATCCCTTGAACTGGCTTTGGGGGCGACCCTGAGTTTTGCAGGGCAGGGAGTTCTTGTGGTCACACGGCACTTGCTTGCTTGTTTGCTGGCTATTGAACAGCCATTTTGCTTAGCATTTTCAAAGCATTTTCAAAGCCTTTCCCTCTCTACACCCAACCCCATTTTGGTAAGTATCGGGTTGGTACTCCACTGATTGTAAGTACTCCACTGATTGTTTCAGTGTGACAGTGCGCAACCTTTGGTGGTTGCCGCTCGCAGGGTTGCCATGGATACCTCCTTCCCCCTGACAGATCACTTCCTGTCTCCACCAACCTTCAGGCACCAGCTCCCAAGCTCATCTATTGTTGATGAATTTATTGCTAGATCAACCTTTCCTGCAGACTATATTTGGAGGACCAATCACCAGTGAGTGCATAGGGGTCATTATTATTAATATTGTTATTATTAATAGTAGTAGTACGTAGTAGTGCATAGTAGTGCGTAGTAGTGCGTAGTAGTGCGTAGTAGTGCGTAGTAGTGCGTAGCAGTAGCAGCAGTAGCAGCAGCAGCAGCAGTAGCAGTAGCAGTAGCAGTAGCAGTAGCAGTAGCAGTAGCAGTAGCAGTAGCAGTAGCAGTAGCAGTAGCAGTAGCAGTAGCAGTAGCAGTAGTAGTAGTAGTAGTAGTAGTAGTAGTAGTGGTAGTGGCAATGACAACTTTAAATTACAATTTTACCTGGTCCTTTTGCTCCGCCTGACATCAATCGACCAAGACGGAAAATTACTGCCCTCTCATATTCCTGCACAATCTACAAATTTCAAACAAAGAAATTGTCGGGTGAAAAAAAAAATAATAATAATAAAATAACATCCAGCATTATAAACAACACTTAACATGTTTTGTTACAAATTACAAGTACAACAATATTTTTCACTCAATTTCACCATAGCCATGTACATGTAGCTATTCAGGTTGAAATGATTTCCACCCAGTTTGGTTCTCAATTTGTTTTGTCTCCTAACCCTAATTACTTCATGATTATATATAATTAGGGTAAGAAGACTTGGTGGAACTACATGTAGCTGGTTCCAAATCACTTGAATCTGGCTTTCCTTTTGAACTACACATTCCTACCTTCATGCAAAAACACAACGACAAAGGTAATGTACAAAGGAAGAGAAGGAACGACAAAGCTGTCAGAGCATAATCACAAAAACCACGGCTTGGAGCTTCCCCTGCAAATTAATCAAAAAATGAACTTGCTCAATAAATGAAAAAACAAGGTCTTAGAATTACTGAGACTACACCATGCAGTGCCATCGCTAAGAATTCAGAATGTTAAGACATGCTGACAGACAACTATCTTTTTTCTGCTACTTCTTGAATCTTCATACCCAATTAATGCAAAACAGAGCCACAATACAAATAGCACAGGCCTGCAAATAGCAATTGTCCGTTGCCACCACCAAATGCGAAAGTGAAATGAAGGTGGCTCCCTGGTCAAAGAATGTCTGTGCTCGAGTTTGCCGGGAGTCTACTTTGAATCATAACGAAACAAGTGGTCATTCAAAATTTACACAGGACCAGCACCACAGTTCATGCAAGAATGAAAATCTCATTCCTGAACAGCGTCAGAATAACTCTTAAAGACATGAGATTTTGTGTCAGTATCATGTGGCCAAATACAAAGCCACCAAGAGAAAACCTAAACGAACTTGTAAGTAATACCAGTATCATTTTGATACCCCATAAGAGACTATAATGTGAGCCATCAATCTACCTAATTCTATATTTTATGATGATTCACTGCCTTGGAATGGCCCCAAGTTGTGGAAGCATTGCTTCATGGATGACAGTACAACTTTGTTACAAAAAGTTTGTAGGGTTAGAGATGGCACTTTGTGAGGGGTTACCAAAGTCATTTCTGAGGGGGTAAGCCAGTTGGGGTCCTCTGATCTTGCCATTTTTTCCTGAAGGGTACACTACAAAATGACCCTTTTTTTCTGAGGGGGAGTAGAAAACTTGGCTTATTTATGAGGGGTGTTTTATGTCTCACTTTGATCTTGGGTTTAATTCTCCGGGACCTCATCCATAAGGGGGAGAGGGGTGTGGATATTAAATGGAATGACCCTTGTTACATAAAAACTTCCCATAATTTTGTGAAAAGGTAATTTTCTATGTATTGTCACCTTTACAACAGAACACATCCTCAGAGAAAAAAAAATATTGCATTTAGTTTGAAAGACATTCCTTGCACCATAAAAACAAATACAACTAAAAAAAATCACTTGATTATGCAAAAACTGTCTTGCTGTCAAACTGTGAAAAAAAAAGGTGGACGGAAAGCACATTAAAATTTTGACCAGCAACAGAAAAAATATATAAATATATAGATTCTTGTTGAATTCTATAAATGATGGATAATAAAATAAATTAACTTTCACTTCTCATTGCAAACAACTTCCAATATTCACTTGACTAACAAGTAAAATTTCCCAAGTCGTTAACACAGCATATCATCCTTATCAAGACAGTTCCATGCGAATGAAATTCGATAAATTATTAACAACCTACACAGTTCTCTTATTAGTTATGAAATAACCTACCGTGGATGCATGTAAGTTTCATTCTTAAATTCTCAACAAGTGTATTGAAGTTGAAACCGAACTAGAGCTCACGTTCTTTATATAAACCTGGTTCACGAAAAGAATAGGTAGGCTAACTATACCACAATTCTAAAATAGGTCGACAGAATCATGCGTCGGGAAGACCATGGTGTTTTCTTGAGATTTGTGTAAATTGTGCTATTTTGCACGCCAGGATGAAGGAAACCCAAGATGGAGGGACCGTTTCGGTTTAATGAAGCTGGCGGATTTTAACTGATCTCATCGAATACTAACCTCGTTATGAGAACGCTGCCTTTCAACGACAATACAGACTTCTCTAAGTCTAATATATCGTTTGGTCGGAAAAAGCAACTTGCAATGATGTGCCCCCAGAAATTTGATATCTGTCACGGGCCACTAATTTGAACACTTTTTTTCGCCCAGCGAGGACAACACTTGTTCCTATTACTTTATTTTCATGAATTTTTTATATTTTTACATCGGCTTTCAATGCAAACGTGAGTATGTCTTACCTTCGGAGGCCATTTTCAAAGACGGCAATTCCTTGCTAGGCAGTCGTACGTCAACACGGATCGTGAAGGAAACAACTTCGCTGCAGGTCACATGACTACACCTGACACGGCCCTGAGATAAGCCAATCGCATCTACGGATTGGACCACTTCGCGTGCCAAAGTTCACGCGCGCAGTCACGCGTGGATGTGCCCAACCAATATTTCCCCACGTTTTCTGCGTCATCGTTTTCGTTGTCACCTGACCAAACTAAAAACGGAGTGTTTTCAAAAGTCTCCACTTTGGAAACCGTTTTAAAAAGCCTCCGTTTTCGCCAGCGTTTTCGGGCGTTTTAAAGAATGATGTGTGAAAACGCATGGAAAGGTATTCTTGGTGACGTGCGGGCACGATTACTGAACCGTAGTTACAACAAGACGCCTAAGGGCGTTTCCGTGGGATGCACAAACAGTTAACCAGAAAATGTAAAAGTACAACGGCTAGTCCAGATCCGAGTTCAAGGTGCGGGTTAGATCACTAGAAGTTGTTTTTGTGTTGCTTATAACACTTCCCGCATGATACTGGAAATTTATTTAAAAACAAAATTTGTGTCTAAGAAGAAAAACAACAAGGCAAAGGAAAAAAAAAAAAACAAGAACAAGTTAACGACATGGATATTATGCATGGTCACCCATCCAAGTGGTAACCCCAGCCAACAGGGCTTAACTCCAGTGAGAAGCACAAGCACGCGGCTAATTGCCATATGAGACCACGAAGGAAAAGAAACCCTACCGATTCTTAGACACGTAATTATTCTTCAGTTATTTTCGGAGTGATTTTCAGGAAATCTTTGAACAGTCTATTAAAATGTATGAAGTTCCGAAGAGGAATAAATTGCTGTTCTCCACCAGAAGAAGTG
>BLFK01000383.1:1953797-1956297 GCA_014634185.1 Astreopora myriophthalma | reverse complement strand
AGTATGATTAATTTACCTTAGCACGAGCCTCACGCGAGGCTTCTGCCTCAGCTGCCATGGCTCTCTGCAGCTGCTGAGGAAGACGGACATCCTTCCTAAACATAAATGAAACCCAAAACATGTCAGCAATCACTTAGCAGTTCAATAGGCCATTTCCAAGTTCATTTCAACCTCTTTTTCAAAGCGAGTTTAAGTGCGTAGTCTTTCTCATGAAAATGAGTTTTCATTCATATGCACAGTAAAACTCATTACCATCGCAAAATGTTCGCACTTGGACTTGCTTTGAAAAAGAGGTTGACACGAACTCAGAAGAGGATTATTTTTATTGATGTTCTGCGGAGAATACTTGTAAAGGAACCAACAGTTGAAAATCAACCAGGAAATAAATCCAACTTGCAAGTTGAGTTGACTGTGCACAACAAACCACGTACATGAACTCAAATCACAGTTGCACATCTTTAACATAATAAATGAATTGGATTTTGTTTTTAATCCAATAGGTTGAGTCTGTTGTTTTCTAAGGTGCGTTAATTTTTCAAAACTCTTGCAATACTGACTAGTTGCAATGAAGTGTTGCAACAAACCAGTTACTGGACGTTGTCACAAAACTAAAGACTTAAGTGTGTAGTAACACAATCAGCAACTTTTTTGTTACAAGTGTGTGTTCAGTTCTTGCCTCATTTAAACTATGTTTAAATGAAAAGTGTCCACAAGAGCCTTGTTTCGAACCTACAAGGTAAGTTACATGTGTCATTACCATCTACACAGGATTGTTCCGAAATTTCAGAGTAGAACCTTGAGAAAAGATTGAAGTAGGTGGCAAGTTCCCATTTATTGTACCAAGGTGCAGCACTCCCTACAAGCAGCGATGATGCAACATGTGGGGCGTGGGTGTGGGAGGGGGCTCTGCCCTCAAATTTGGGAGGTGGAGGGGGGGGGGTTCTGGGGACCTCCCCTGGGAAAACTTTGAATTTGGAGGCTCTTTTAAAACGCATTTCAGTGTATTTTGAGCTACTGTGTATTTTGTTCATCCCATCACCGTCACTTTTCCAATTTTGATGAGCATGTTACCTTTTATATAGATCGCTTAATGTTATGACCAGTTTTGAAACTTTTACCCCTTGCTATGTACAAGAGCTCAAAAAAGAAAACCTAGAAATCTTACTATTTGCCCCTTTGTAGCCAGAGTGCAAAGGATGAGTAGATGGAGACTTTCGCCAGTCACTGGTGCTTATGGAGAACACTGTCTACAGCTCTGATCTTTGTTTAGGCATTGAAAATGGCATACATGTCTTTACTTACACTTCAACACGCTCCACTTTCACCCCCCAAGGATCAGTGGCCTCATCCAGAGAGGACTGTGTGGATGAGAAAATATTCAATTAATTTACTGACTCTTGATTACTTTCACTTATTTCTTGGATCATGAGCTAACAAGTTTTCTATAATAAAAATTCAGACTCTAAAATTGCCACCATACATTCACCGGTTTCTGGATAATTTTGGAATTCAGACCAGGCTTAAACCCCTGACATATTGCAAGCATCCTAATAGCGGAAATATTACATCTAGCTAAGCCTGACTACTTTTCAGTAACAACCCACTGAAAAGACACCATTTCCTCACCTGCATGGAATGGCTAATGTGTTCACGATCAGCCAAGATCTCACTCAAGTTCTTAGTTCCCAGCACATTACGCAGAGTGGTCTGTGCTAGAAGACGAGTGGAGCGATTGGCATTCTCCACATTAATGATGGATGTGGTAGCATCATAGATTCGGAAATACACCACTGCATCTACAGCTACAGTCACACTGTCTTTAGTTAAAATCTAAACAAAAGAAATGTCTGCTTAGTAGTTAGCTTAGTTCTCTGAAAGATACAAGACAAAGAACTGGACAGTGTTTAAATAACACACAGCTCCCAAGTGACCCTGAAACAGTTTCCAACAAGAGGCTACAGGTAGCCTATACTCTAGCCTCTCTTTTAGCCGACTTAAAAAGGGTATTAAGCATGGTTAATTTTATGATAGAAGGCCGATACGAAGTAATAGGGAGCCCTGGAAACTGTTCAGTGATCAGAAGCGTTCCACAACGATAGCGATAACATCGACGAAACTCCAAATGTTACAATACGCATTGATTTGATTCAAAATTGGGAAAGGGATGCTTGACAAGTTTTTGCGATGGCATTTTAATGACATTTCACCAGCAGTAATTGTACGATGAAAAGAAAGTAGCTGCCTAAAGATAGCTGACTGGTGTCATAATACAACCGGATATGGAGGGGTAATGGTTCCCGGTCACGTAAAGAAGGTGTTAATAGTTTTTTTCCCCCTCCGGATGCGATGTTGGCTCGATGGCCTTGTGGAGATCGCTACCGCCTCTGATGCAGGAGAGCGCGGGTTCGAATCACAGTGTGTACACTCATTTAAAAAGCCCGCTCAAACTGATATCAATAGTAATCGATAATTGATTGGAAAATCGTAACCCGAAAAAAAA
>BLFK01000383.1:1932115-1933449 GCA_014634185.1 Astreopora myriophthalma | reverse complement strand
CCCCCCCCCAAAAAAAAAAAAACTGACCAACAAAATCATCCAGTGTTAGCCAGACTAAAATCTATTAACTCGCTCTACATTCAACAGAATTTTGAATCTACCTAGATACACTACTTTTTACTTTCTTCAACAATAAGAGTGTCCTGCCAGGCACACATGCCACTAACCACTTGCAATAATCACGGTGCTTGAAACTTCTCTTCTTGTCTAACATGCGACATCTCCAATAATGTTCTCCCCAAGGCTTCTTGACCCCTATAGGAGCCTTTCTTGGTAGGCAATTCTGGCAGCACAGTAACAAACTCGGCTTTCTCTTCATCCACTTCTGGTGAGCTGACAATGCTACTGCGTGCTACACTTTCCGAGCGCGGCTTTTGTGGTGGTATCACACAGATTGCATAGTCACCTCTTGTGGCGCCAGCACCTGATGCTGAAAATGCTGCAAAGTGGGTGAAAGTTGGTGAGCCACTTGGGGAATGACTCAAGACGCTGTCCGAACTCTTGCTTTTTCTCCTTGTGTGAACAATAGCCGAGTCTGGCACTGTTTCTACAGCCTGCTTATTTTTTGTCTTTTTACTGAAATCCACTTCAGCATACAGGTAAGGCAACACCTCAACACTTGATGAATGAGCTAAATTTAGACACACAAAATTAGGTGAACCAACCACAGAAACTGTCTTTTCCTTCCTCAAGAAGCTTTGGTCTCTACCCTGAATCTCTTCCTGTAGAGCAGGTTCCTGAGGTGTGGCAGGTGGATTATCTGGTTTTGCAAGTTCTGGTGATTTTAGAGTATTCTTTTCTTGAGGATAGTCGTTGCTACTTGTCAAAGCATTTGCAGGTTTCCCTATTTCTTTGTCACCTATGGGTATGTTGAGTTTCAGTGGCCTTGGCGGTTTCTCTCTCTGTCGGGCACTTGTGTCAGTTTTGGGTCCTGTGTCCTGTAAACACCACAAGATGTATCAGGCCAGCGAGTCAGTCTATCAAGTAGAATAGTGGATGCTGTAAGTTTGAGTGCAAAAGAATCTGTTCCTCAAATATTTATGACTTGGTCTAAGTGTCCATACGTAAATGTTGCAGTAAAAAATTACATCAGGCATAAATAGTTCAACCTAGTTTGATTTCACATTTCCTTTGTCTGGTAAATCATAAATAAGAGAAAGAAATCACAAATCAGAATGGGCTGAAATAATTTTTACCCAGAACTAAGTTGAAGGGCTCCGGGCAAAAACATCCTAACTGACTTTTGCACAATTTTTAGGTCATTTCTCAAAATCGCAGTCCATTTTCCACCGAGCCAACTGCACTAAAATTCAGGGCTCAAAGTTAACGACCAA
>BLFK01000383.1:1902115-1927115 GCA_014634185.1 Astreopora myriophthalma | reverse complement strand
ATCAATTCTCATTAATTAAACACTTAATCACACTGCATTTTATAACTCGCTGTGTTTGCCGAAACTTTACCATGAGCCACTCTTTCTAGTTGATATTTACAGACTACTTGATTAATTTACACTTGCCCTACAGTTATTAAGACTGAGGTGAAAAAATGTTAAGAGATCATAGAAACATATTTAAAATATTTTAGCAAGGATTCAGTGGACACCATTGGCATATTTTATCACTGAAATAAAAAAAGAATTTTTCATGGATAAAATTAAACCAAAACTCAATCCTTTCAGTTAATCTACAGACTTTACCCAGGCTAATGCCAAAGGATTTTATTCATCAATAGGAGACTCTTGGGTTCAGTTAAAATTCTTATTTCTTATTACAATTTTTTAATGCCTACTTTTTATTAATTTGTTTTTAAATTTTGAAAATTATTCTCAACTAAATCATGATCATTTATGAAATCAGTGAGTAATATTTAGGGAGCATTCATTTTTTAGAAGGGGGGGGGGGTGGGCAGGAGGAATTCAGGGGAGGGTCATTAACTTTTTGCCTGCCCCAAAAGGGAGGGTCAGCATAAATTTGACACAACAAAGAGGTGGGTCACTATAAATTTTACTGCTTCCCGGGGAAGGGTCACATTTTTTAACAAAAAATATAAAGGGAGGGCTGGGAGATTTTACATTCATGCTCATAGGGATTCCTCCGGCCCACCCCCCTTCTAAAAAATGAATGCTCCCTTGTTACTACAATATTTTTAAACAATAACATTGGAATTATAATTTTACTCAACTTGTCCAGTTTTATTTCATACAATTCTAGAGAAATACAAATCAAAACTTTAGCACAAATTATGTATGTGCATTGGGGAAGGAATCCATTTCAAAGGAAAAAACCTTTGCTCAGAACATCAACTATTAGCGTGAAATGGACCCAAAATTTTGTGTCACTGCCTGCTGCCCTCCACTCACTCTGTTTTAGTGCCCTGCCCATTTTTCAGTGATACATTCTTGGAATTCGACTTTTTTGTTGCAATAAAGTTCTTGGAATGCGTATATGAAAGTGGGTGGGGCAGTAAAACAGATTGGGTCAGGTGCAATGATATGAAATTTTAGGCCCAACTCACACAACAGTGATTTCCGTAATGTATCTGCCCATCCCTCGGATCCCCCAAGCAATCAAACCTGTTATTCGTGGGTTCATCCGAGTTTGCATCTGTAGCTGTATGACCCAAAGATCTAGAATGGTCTCACTCTCCGCAGCCAGTAGCAGTGACTCCGCATCCGTGCTGATTTCAAAGACATATTGTTTGGTCTTTTGTTCTCCCCTTTTAAACACTTTGTACCTTGGAAATAATTCTAATGTTCCCCGTGGCATTTGTCGTCGCCAGCCATCCTCTTTATCAAACCACTGAATGAATGGTTGATTGCCTGCACAATATTTACGCAAGACAAAGTATGCCTTCTTCCATTTTTTGGCGAATGATTTTTTCAACCATCCCTTGTTTTTAGCATCTGTATCTTCAACAGCTTTCTCCAGCCATCCCTAATACAACCAATGGCAATTAAAAAATACAAAACAAATAAAATTGTTACGAAGGGCATAGAAACAAACATGATTCAGAAGAGAGCTCCTCAGCTTATCCTTTGCGTACTCCTAATAAGAAAAAAGTAGGATAAGAATCTCCAGGGAAAAAAAAGCAAGAATAATCTCTAAACTCACTATTTTTCCGTGAAAATATTGCTCCCTGCTTCTAATTAAATGAGGAGGCATTTTCAACCGGTATAAGAAATTGCTGATTTTAAGAAACTATGACTTAGTCCGCATTTAGAATTAATTGGCACCGTGGGGGCACTGAGCATTTTTGCGATTCCGGATTCGTTACGCATCAATCTCGTCTTGCTCTTGCCATTCAAACCTCATTCAGTGATTTCATAGGGTAAAAATATGTTAAACAAGGATCGAGAAGCAAACTTTATAAATGAAATAATGAATTCTATCCGTACATGCAGTGACGTACGGGTGGGCAGAGTAGAAGACCGAACATGTTGGGGTCCATGTAGACTAGTTACTTATTTGGCCAACTTGAGGAGTCTCGATTTCAACCAAGCCTGTCGTAGGAAACCTTAGAATTCGATGAAATTAACTCACAATTATATTACCTACCTCAAATATATCTTCAATGTCCTCGAAGTCCGACATTTACACTCGATTCCTTGCCAGAAAAATGCTATCAATCAAAGCCGGCAGATTCCAAAAGTACAGTAATCTTAAGCTTTTTTTGGAAACAACAAAAGCAGTGTCTAAACCCGAATCATTTTGCATTCGTGAATGAAGTCAAACCTAATGAATATTCAGCACAGTTATCAAGGGACAAGGAGTGAAATATCGACCCTCTCGGAAAACAATCAACCGCGCAGTGATTCAACTCAAACCGGAAATTGTCGCTCGAGAGAGGGACTAGGGCCCGTGACTTTGACGTTACAACCACAGGTACCCCAAGCTCAAAATATTGAATTCAGCCTCTTTTTCAAAACGAGTCCAACTGCGCAGTCTTTCTTATGAAAACGCGTTATTTCAGCTACACTACACAACAAACAACCCATACATTGAACCATTAGGTTTATTTTGCATGTTTCGGCCGAGCACCCGCGTACAATAATGGAAAAGACACGTATACAAAACCGTTGCTTTCACAGAAATCGCTGCCATAGCACGCGACAATAAGACAAACCTAGAGCTTAGCAACCACTAACAAACATCGTGGTTAGAACGGCGGCCAGAAAAAACCTGTCGAAAAAACCCCGTGGGGGAAAAAATGACAGGAAATCTGGGTAGGAAGCAGGCCCAAGCTCACGAAACCTTCCTACTAGGTTTTATGCGTACTAACAAACAAACTTAGTGATAACTGAGATGGTGTCGGCCTAGACTGATTGCCCACGTGCAATCACAAGCTTAAATACCCATATCGCTTTACCCATAATGAGTCTATACTCAAGGGCCCAGGCCCTTACGCTGTTGCTCTCGTGCCGCAGAAATATTTAATTTCGGGCTTATTCGTTGGCACTCAATCGCCAGAAATTCCATTTTACTCACATGCCAAGTAAAACTAATTCCCCACCACAAAACTTTTGCCCTTAGACTCGCTTTGAAAGAGAGGCTGACGTGAATTTGGGTTTGTATGGGAAAGAAATCTGGTTGAACGACCGAAAATCCGAAATAGCTCAAGGAAAATACGCGCGCTGATTGGTTAATAACCGTGTTTCTATTAAACAATTAGATTATGAGCTCGAGATTTCTATCGCGTGATAGATCTATCGGTGATAGATCGAGAGCGAATGATCTAATTGTTTTAGTATAAATCTACTAGTTCAAAACTAAACAAGTAAATTATCTATATCCTCAGCGCAGACACTTCGAAACACTTCGAAAACGCGACGAAGTGGCCGCCATTTTGTTGAAAACCGCTACTCGCTATCTATCACAGAACAGATAGCGAGTAGCGTAGCCAATCAGAGAACGGTATTCGTGATAGAACGCTAGTAGATTTATACTAAAACTCGATAGAAACCCGGAAAATGTTTTCTATTTCTTAAATGTTTCACAGTAGAATCAACTTTCCTTTAAAGAATATTGTATTCCTTGCTGTCTCCTTCGCGGGTCAATCCGAGTCGATTTAGACGAATTTTTCTACCTCAGCGTCTCTTCTGCTTCTCTATGCAGTTCCCGCCCGACCGAAAAAAAGTTCCAGTCAAACTGACCGTCTCTCATCGTAGCTCCAGTTCGCGGTTTTTCCAACCGGGGTCTCGACAACTGATGAGCTGGAAAGTTTTCCATCTCAACTCTTTGATTTACAGGATGATTTTGTTCTTTCAGTTTTGTTTTTTATTTTTGCACGGCACTTGTTTCAAGTGGTCTATTCAGTTTTCATCTCGCTTACCGGATTGAAGTCTCACATACAGTTGTTGTTTGTTGTTTACACATTCAGGGACAAAGCCCATGGAGCACTGATGGTACGTAGCCCAGACCACAACACCTGGGACACCGGTCCCCTAACCTTTACGAACACGATGTGGGTTCGTTTTACGCGAACAAGTGATATGAGATGGGGCTTACTGTTTGTCGTGAACAGATTGGAGCAGACTGAGAAAAAACGCAGCCGGCTCGGTTACCAAATCCATAAGAAATAAGGGTCAATGACGTCAATACTGATTTTATTCTTTGCTGCTTTTTTGCTCTTTTATAATTTCGTTATTCCATTCTTTCTTAACAAAACACCCGTAATTATGTCAGTGGTTCCTGATAAACGTGAACCACGCCTCCAGTATCTTGTTTAGAAATAGTGGAATAGGACAGCAAGATAAAGATTTTTCTTTAAAAGATTCCGCAAGTCGTTCTTTCATCTAGCTCCAAATAAAGAAAACTGACAATGAACAGAGTTGCAGATTAACAAGCTTGCTTACGTTAGCTCTCCGATGAACAAAAGCGAGTCTCATTTAGAAAACCAAAGCAAACAGATGGCCAAGTGGCGTACACTTCAATTAATCAAAATCCCTCTTCACCTTTGCGTCTCCGTCATTATAAACAAATTACAATCGGGAAAATATATTTAAGACTTTCTCTAGGTGCGCATGATTCTCTTCAGGAGTTTAAATAAAAACCTCATTTCTCGGGTTGAGCTCCTTATTTAAGTAAGTTTGTTAATGCACTAAGACGGGAAAACACCACATAAAACATTCCTTGCAGTTTTTCCGAAATTCAGCACTGAAAAACGAATACACAAAAGCATTAGCAGTGCTATTAACAAGCATAAGATAATAAGCAACGATAGTAACTTCCCTCGGTACAGTTATGTTCAATGCATTCAACAATAAATACGTAGCGAAGGGCAGTGAACATACAACAAATATGGCAGTCAGTAACAACACTATAAATACGACGCCACGGCGTTTTCTATCGGTTTTCGGCCGGAACTTTCTGAACAGTTTTGACCCTTGGCTGTGCAGTAACGTTCTGACAACAGCGATGTTAACATAAACAATAAAAATAATCGGAACCAGAAAAGTTGCAGAGAGTGTCGTGAGGAAAGTAATTGTTATATCCGTGCCCCGAAGAAAGTCGTACGAACAATATGAAACGACCCCTTTCCCGCAAAATGGAGCTTCCAATCTTGTTATAAAGTAAAAGTCTGGGATAGCGAAAGTCAGAGAATAATACCACGAAAAGACGACCATCACAACTGTTCTACGAGTATCAATTGAAAAATCAAATGGTTTTACGGTAGCGAGATAGCGTTCGGCTGATACACAACAAATGAGACAAGAAGAGGTTGCCAACGTGGTCCACAAAAGCCCCGCCGCCAGCTTACAGACGGGAGTGGTGGTAAAATTGGAGTCAATGCCTACTGCTTCGCTAACGTTGTACATGATGCAGACACACATATCAGCCACGCAAAGACTCTGAATCAGCAATTTCATAGCGCCCATTTGATCACCGTTTCGCTTCATCCGTTGTAAGATGTAAATGACGAGGATGTTACCCAAAACTGAGATGATTAGCAACAACTTGCTGAGGACGACTTCCACCATCGAATGCCACGATTCGGGTGGAATAGTACAGCGACAAAATTCTTCGTAAGCTTTTCTTTCATGTTCAGAGTCCGGAAATGCTAAGCTGGAGCAGTTGAAAGGAGCCTGTGACCCGTTCATCTGATTAACTCGAGGCCAAGAGGTTGCTTTTTAACTCCGATAAAAAGAAAACGTTGTTTGTTTTGCGGCTAACTACCGAATGTGATCGGCAGAAAGTCAAGTAGTCACTGTTATCCTTCACTTTGTGTCTGTCCTTGAATAGAATTGCAGCAGTATTACAAACAACAACTGAATGGCCGTCCCTACAGATTGACGTGCCGCATTTGTGCAAACACAAATGGCTTGACAATTAGGGTATACCCGAAAGCTCTGTTTTTTGTTTTCATTTGCTGATCAATAAGCCTTTTGTTGCATAAAAATCTCTGATTGCATAAATTTACCCTCCATAGCTTTCGTTTTGTTCTCTCCAAACACCTCTAACGTCATGAATATAAAACGATTATTTTCATGGGTGAAAGCAAACAAGTTGAATTCGATTTAATTAAAAGCACCCCCTTTCCACTCGGTGCTTCTTTGCCAAATGTGACTACTTCTGTCAAGTGCTATGAATATGTTCAACAGTAAGGCAATGATTTGAGTTGGTCGCTGGTATTAAGGTCCATTTTTTGACTTCAGTGTATTTGTTTTTGTAATCCTCGGGGCGTATTAGGTCTATTACAGGCACGTCTTCGCTGCCTTATTGGAATGTAGAGCGAGACAGCAGAGGTTTCAAAATGACCCAATAAAACAATTAAGAAAAACAATAACACATGTTATCACGTTCGCTCTAACTATATTTACAAGAACGTATTACATCTTAAAGGAAATTATTTACAATATTTGAAAAACAAAAAACAAACAAACAAAACAAAGGAAAACACCTTCAGGGTGTGTTTTTTATTTTTTAATCGAATGTTGAACGCCTTTACAACGAGGCCTTGAATTAGCTACCAGGCTTCCAATTTAGGGGAAGCCCTCTGCTCATCTGCCTCGGTTTCATCTAAATCGTCCAGTCCCTCCATGGCCGCGCGCATCTCGGCCTCCAAATCCAGATTCATGTCCAATCCCTCAGTGAAGTCAGGAATGTTGATAATCTCTGGTGACCCAGGGGGGTGGGGAGGAACAATGGCCTCTTCGTTCGGTTGCTTCATGTCACTTGATTCATCCGTCGTTGTGTTGATTTCTGTGGAAACCTCGTCTTGAGTTTTGCCTGATTCTTCTATCCGATTTTCAAGTTCCTCGCTGGGAGCCTCTATGTCATTCTGTGGTGTTTCACTTACAACAGTGTTTGAAGGCGGGGAATGTTTCTCATCGGTCGAAAGAGGATCCTCACCAACATACTGTGAACTGGTGTTGGGAGGTTCCTGGGTTTCTTTCAGTTCAATCTCCGCCCTTTCAACCATCTCTTTCACCTCATAATCTGTGCCTTCTTTAATGCTCTCAACGTCGACTTTTTCTGACTTCCCCTTAAATTTAGCTTCGTCGTTATCGTTCTCGACTTCAGAGAGATTCGCAACGTTATTGTTACAACCTTCCACAGGGCTCATCCCATCAGCGATACTTGACGAAGTTAAACTGCTCCTCTCTTCAACCTCGCTCAAAGGGTCAAGCCTGGGGGCCACCCCACTAACAATGGGAACTTCAGGGGAGGGGGGAGGGGGTATAGACCCACACGTGTCCGCTGAAAGTGACGACGTTTCCACGGCCATGGACTGACTTTCGATATTGTCTCGTGATAAATTGACCAGTGACGAATCAGATAAGATCTGCTGCAGAGGTAAATCAAACGAATCCCTAGAGGAGCCAAGCGGGGTACTCTTTGGTCTTTGCGAGGCCCGCTTTGCTAACGATTGCACGCATAACGACCTGGGCACGCTTGCCGCCGGGGGCTGTCTGAGCGGTTTGGGGGCTTTTCGAGATGGCGTTTCTGAGAACTGAATTGGAGTCCTTGAGCGCGGTGGTCGCCAAGCGGGTGCAATATAAGCCGGTGCATCGGCTGCAACCTGAGATTCTTTGGCCATACTTTGTTTGTCCATCATGTTGCGACCCGAAATGAGCATCGTTCTTCTTCCATAGAGATCGCCGTGAAATTCCGCCAGGATATCATGAGGAATGTAAGTCTTACTCCCGGGACTCGGACTACGAACTGAACGCGGGATGTCATCTCCGTTCTCGATAATGTTTATGATCATTTTCTCCTCGGGCCATTCCTCGATGTCTTTTCTGTTTGATAAGGGTGTAAGGATCGGATCGTGCGTCACATCTTCCGTTATAAACACCGGCTCAGATGCTGCCTCGTCTTCCTTCTCCTTGGCGGCTTCATCTCTACAGTTCACATTGCTTAGTGTTCCCCAGGTTCTCATTTGCCGAGATGCGATAGAGGTACCATGCTCTCTAGAGTGAGACGTGCGACTGTACTGCCCGTATCTTTCTGGGCTGATGGGCGTGGGTGCTGGTGCGCGCACCGGAGATGGAGAATACCTGCAACGAGAGAGTCCATTAAGGGCGTGTTCGATTGACTCTATTCTGGAATCAGAACAAATGGAGTAGCATCGAGATTTTTCTTTAGAGGGAAATTTCGGAAGATTTCTCTACAACATTTTCTTGGGAAACGTTGCTGAAAATCTCCTTTGTACAGTGGAACCCCGTTAACACGACCACCTTCGGGGCTTGAAAAGTTGGTCTTCTTAACGGGGTGGTCGTATTAACTAGGTAGGGTCACATTATGATGCTTTTGTTCGGGCCATAAAAAAGTGGTCGTAATAAAGGTGTGGTCGTATTAACAAGGTGGTCGTATGGCGGGGTTCCACTGTATTCCGAGAACATCAAAATTCTCCTGCGGGGTGATTTTTAGAAGTAACCCTTCGCACTTTTGTTCCAGAATTAGGCCAAGCGAACGCACCCCCAGTAACTCAGGAAACTTGGGCAGGATTAATTGATAGGGACCTTTAGCAACGAGGACGGCAACGGCAACAAGAACGTCGATTCAAAATAGGAATTCACGTCGTTGTAGTAACTGCCCAATTATGTCAACTCATTTAAATTGCAAAATTTGTCTCTGCTATCCAACAATGAAACTGGTACAAACGGTGTTTAAGTTTGGAGAGAGATCGAAAATTTCAAGGTCGTGTGCTGACGTTCTCACAAAGCCGCTGATTTTGGTCATGTGACATTTTGTTTTGGAGAGGACGGCAAAGAAATGTACCAAAATGTAAAACGCACGTGCAGGGCGTGCAGAGTGATTGTTTTTATTAATTAAACCTATTGTTTTGTGGCGTTCCCGTCGCCGTTGCCGTCCTCGTTGCTAAAGCTCCCTAATAAGACTGCTAAAAGCGCGGTCAAATTAGAAAAAATTACTGGGCATTTGCCGCAACAGACATACAAATTGCTGTTTAAGTGATTAGAGACAAAGCAAAGTCATTAGAGAGCCAAAAAATCGAAGGAATTCGTCAATTGCTAGTTAAAATGTTTGTTGGGTGAATTTCAGTGTTCAAGTAGTAAACGACGAGAACAACAAAGATTATCCAGTCAATGACACAGATTAGGGAGTGGTCCTTACCGAAGTGCTGACGTCACGTGACCTCTGACCGGCCAATACGTATCATCGCTCGGAGAAATAGGTTCACTTGCAGATAGAGCCCGCTCCACAAAACTGTCATCTAGAACACAAAGCTGGGAATCCTGGGCCGCGACCTCCTCAGCTGGGGTTCCTGTGGGTGAAGGGCTGACAGACACTACATCAACAGGTTCCATGGCCACACCTAAATCCAAGATGCGAGGGATGGAGTTCATGCAGTGGTGAAGTTTCACTTTGGGTCTAAACTGTGTAGGAACGCCAACTGAGGCGAGTGGCAACAAAACACGGTCTTGTCTTGCTGCTAATTTCTCTCTTGCTGCTTTGACCATGTTGGGTTCTGTCTTTGCCCCTTGTATGGAGGAACTTAACTCTGCCTCCCCTCCCTCTTCACTGATGGCTGGCTCCTCCAGAGGGGGTGTAATATGGGAGTTGATGTCCACATCAAGAAGCATGCGCGAGTTTTCATCATTTACTGTTTGCTCCAGGGTTTGCTGCAGTGCATTTGTAGTCTTAAGTTGCTTATTCAGATCAGGGATTGCTGATTTGGCCTCAGTAGCCCTTGCTCTTGGACTGGATTGCTGTTTAGGATGGACTTCTAAACCCAAAGGCAATTCTTTATCAACTGGCATTTTGCTGAAAGTTGGAACGAAAACAAAACATTTACTAAAAGGAAAAACGTTACAGCTTTAAGGGACAGCCTAAACTCTGTAATACGTTGTTAAACGACAATGGACAACACTTTTTCAGTTAAACATAAAAAAAATAACAAAGATAAATAACACAGATAAATAGATAGATAAATACATAGATTTACAAGTGCAGCTTTGGCTCATTGGTTCATTTTGTCATTTATTTTACAGTATTTGCAAAATTGATGAACTAATATCAACCCGCAAAACCCAGTTAATTTGCACAACATAACTATAAAGGCAACGTAAAATACAATTAAAGTTTACAGGATGCATGAGGTGGCCAAAGTAGCCTATGCTTTCCAGTTAGGCACCACCTAAACCAGGAATTGCAGCAGGAACTCCCCAGAAAAATTCTTCTAGTGGGATTTAAACTAGGGACCCCAGCACCATAACCACTTGGCCACATTGCCTCGATCCCTAAGGTTGCAAGGCAAAGAAGGCAATTTAAAGTGAGGATTTGTACAAGTTGATCAAGTTTGAATAGCTGGTAAGGATACCCAATAATGCACATTAAAATTTTGTTATGCTTTTAAAAGTAATGTTAAAAAAAAAAAATGAGCAGCAGTGTTTTTAGACCCGATAAAACACTGCTGCAAATTTTTTGAACAGCTTCAAAAACATTTCACAAAAAGTGTGTTCCTCTGGAGTCTGAACAATGATGGTTCAAACTGTGAGGGGAAAATATTAGCATACATGAAAAACAAGCAATGCCTTAATTGGTATGAATTCTTTATATAAAGAATACTAACAAGGAGTGTTTTATTGGGTATAAAGCTCATGCACGTGACAGTTTTTCAGTGACTTGATAGGCTGTTAGGCTCATGAATTATTAATGAGTTTTTGAGGTCCTATTTTCAATGGACTTGAAGTTCCCCTACTTCATTTATGTGGTACAGACTGAATTAATGACTGTTTGTGCTTCAAATAACGAACTGTACCTTGGTTTGAAGTGTTGAAGGATTCCAGCAATAACCGATTTAGGAAAGTCGCCAAAATCTTCCAGCCTAGGAACAGAAAGGTAATGCACCAAGAGAGAACATCTGAGGCATGCATATAGTTAAAAGCAACTTCACTTGAAGGACCATGGCCTCCATTTGACATTGTATTGAGTATAATTATTATTATAGTGCAATTCAATGTAAGGCAGCATTTACATAGACCCGGTTTCAAATCAACATGGTTTTGAGGGTTTGCAATTTACATGACAGATAAAACCACATCCAATTTTGTCAGCATTTTCAACGTGAGCCAGTTTTGGTAATGGTCTCAATTGGCAATGTGTAAACAGAAGTCAAAACTGCATCAAAAACAATGGTGTTGCAAATGAAACTGTGTCCATGTTAACACAGTCTAAATAGATGGGTTGCACAAACTCTCATCCCCTTTAGAATAAAATGAAATGTTGTGCATAAAATATGGTCCCATACCCATAATCAGCGAGGTCAAGGTGTTGGACATGTACTCGTCGATAAGAGCTCGCTCTACTTGGACTGTAAGGCTGGCCTACTGTAGGTGATCTGCGTGGCTCTGGACGTTTCTGGTGATCAATCAAAAAGAGCTAGCTCAGAAGTGACTAATTCACTGGATGTAAAATGACTTTTTTTGATGCCGTTTCATGTGCAGTGCCAAAATATCCATGGATGCAGATTAGGTCTAGAGACAAATAACCCCTTCCATTTTCTGATCCATTTATAAACCAGAAGACTTACATTGTATAGTCTATAAAACTACAACAATCATGGACAGAAGTACCTAAAATTCAAGTGGAATTATAACAAAATTTTCAGAAGAACAGAGTCAGATTTATTTTATTTAATACTGGTCCTTACTGGTTTTATTTTTTCCATGGTAACTGGAACCATGTCTTCCGTAACATCTTTAAAGGTTACCCTCCGAGGATCTTTTCTAATGGATCTAAACTCAAGAACAGATCACTAAAAATCAATAACAGAATGATCTAACATTAATTTGTATGAAACACTCGGGACAATGTACAGTACAATTATTGTTGTTACAAAAACCGTCAACTTTCTTGCACACCCATTGACTTATTTTTATTGTCAGTAAGAGTAGAGACACTTGAAGTTGATCAAAGAAGCTAAATATGGCCATGCAGTGGGAAAATGGGGACATGCAGTGAGCATGCAGGAATTCCTGAGTCAAGTGATCTTGGCAAACTGAGCAGTCTAGATTTGGAAATGTCAACTGAAAGTTTAGCTCCAGTTTTGTGTTTTGTTGTTGTAAAAAAAAAAATCCAATTTCATGTCTTGCTATTGTAAAAAAAAAAGAAAAAAAGAAGAAAGTGATGTCAGTTTTTTGAGCATCTGTCCTCTTATTGATGATGCACAAACAACTGGTGTAAATTTATTAAACTGCAAAATATGAGAGGGAGGTGCTACAATAACTTGTTGACCAAGACTGTGATGCAACATTTTCTTGTAAACATTTGGTAACAAATAAAGTTCAAACCTTACCCAGTGCTCTTGGCCTTCCTCTTTTTCCTCTGCAGATTCAAAGTACATGCATGAATGTATGAGTTGATGTCATTTATATGGGGCTAATATGCAACTCACATTCTGCCTATTTCAAGATGGTTGTCTTCTGTAGAATTTGAACAGTGAAAATTATTCACCCCATAAACTATTAGTAGTAGCAGAAATTTGGAAGAGCATGTGAACTTAAGTCTAAATGCAACGTCTACCTAAAATGAAAAAAAAAAACAATAACAACAACAAATTAAAGTATTTTGGTCAAAATGTTTGTCTTTTTTGCATAGTCAATCATTTGCAAAGGAGAAAGAAACAAAAGGTGAAAGAAGATCATTACTGGGAAGAGAGTTAAAGTCACCAAAAGCTAACAGTACAGCTCAGAAATAAGCGACCAGTGCACACTCAAAACACATGCATGTTTTGAAATATCTGAATTTTTTTCCACAGCCTCAACAACTGTGTTTGTTTTGAGAATTTCAATGTTCAAAATGGTGTGAAAGTTTATGAAAGTAATTGAATTTGTCCGTGGTTTACCCTGTTAGTTTGACACCAGATGAGGTATGCTGAAGTGATATACACGTCCCTCCAATCCTGCAACAGCTCATCATTCTCGTAGAGCTCATGTACTCCCACAATGGATGCATGCTGCTTCTCAGAGTTAGAACTGACTGGATCAGGGGCACTTTGTACATTCCTTTTCCATAACATTCGTTTCTGGTAATTTGTTAACACTGTTGGTGACACAGGGGATGGGCGCGGCACTTGCACAATTGGACTATGCGAAGGGGATGATGGCTGACTGTTGAGGTGCAATCACATGAAAAACAAAAGGAAAAAGAACAAAATTAAGCTAAAAATATTAGGAGCTTATACATTTGTCATGTCACTCCCAATGGGTTTCATCAAGGCTTGGAGATTAGGATTATCTATTGACTGTCACGAATTCATCAAAATTTTGATTGCTTCAAGGGACACTTTTACATATTAATCAACAGTCAGCAATAAACTTCCTATGCCGTAGTTTTCATATTCAGCCATTATTATCAATGATCTTCAAATGTTAGTAAAACCTCTGTCAGCTTTGTTTGTGGTGAGATGTAATTCAGACAACTTCTGATGAAACTTCCTGTTGTATTCTTACAGTAAATTATTACACTATAACCTTAGAAGGATAAAGATGATGAAAATAAGGGACTTTTCATCTACTTGACTACCACAGTCAACCATTATCACCTCAGCTCAGTTTGTACATTGATGAAAGCATTCAAACAGATGAAAAGTGTGCCATTACTAGGATTTAAATAATGTTTACAATATGAGCAGCAGTATTGTATCACTATTTACAAACTCGACACAAAGCCAAGAGTTTGTGAATAGTGATACAACACTGACGTGAATATTGCAAATTATTTATTTAACGTCAGCATTTGGTATTGATGTTGATCCATTATGTTTGTTGTACGAGTAATTTTAACGAAAAAAGTCAAACGAAAAGTTAATGTAAATTAGGAAACTTTTTTAACGGATATGCAACCATTGACTAATGAAACATTTCTTTTGTTTTTCTTCATGAATTATTAATGAGTTAAATAATTAAGATTAATTGTTTTGGAACCTTGAAGTGCTCAAGTATAAGCTCCATAGTACTAGTAATACTTTTCACTATTTTTGCCCCCACCTAAGATGATGTGGATGGCAGTTGAGGTGCTTTCCAATATGCTGAACATTGTGATGTCTTCATATTACGCTCATTAGGTAGTTTAAAGATGCAACGAAAGGACGGGACACAACAAATAACATTTATGTTCAATTTCCATCAACATTTATTTGATACGCTATCAATTGAAATGGAAGATGTATTGAAAATATGACAGTGCAACAACAGGGAAATTAACTCGAAGACATTTCGTTGTCACAATCGCTATGCTGAACAGTACTTTGATACTTGCATCTGTTTTGTGACTTAAGTTACCCAGAACACCTCCAACACGTGAGCAACACCAATACCACTTGCACGCCCAGCTGAGCAATACCAATACAACCTTGCGCGCTAGGTTGAGCAAATCGAGATTGATTGCCCCCATACAATATCTACCAATTTACATATTTTCCCTTTTTACATGGGGGCTTCTAGGTTGCCTCCTGAGGCCAAAACCCTGTGGGGGTAATAATTTGCTATTTTCATACCTTTGGCCTGGCGATAATGATGGTAGTGACATTGATCTCTGATGATATCTGTTTGACTGTGCCAACCTCTTGTTTAGTGTACTATTGGGTCTAAGGTCTGTATCTCCCAACATATTCACAACCTTCAATGTCGGAAGAGAGCCTGAAATGAATTGAAGATGCAATCAAGAGATGTCAACAATAATTATTAATAATTATTGCGAGTTCAGTTGACATGATAGAAAAAAAGTATATTGGAAATAGTTTGGACCCAGGGCTAGAAATAGCTTTCCCAGCAGGAGCTCTCAACAAGATCTTGTAAGACACTTGTAACACTGTTATTACAATAATTAAGATCTTGTTTAAGATGTTTCATATTAATAAGATCTTACTGCTATTGTTTGTTAGTTACTTGTTTGTTTGTTAGTGCCATTGTTTCTTCAATTTTCAGGATTTGAAGATCTTATAAGATCTTACAAGATTCTTACAAGAACCTTACAAGATCGTGTACAATTCTTTTGCACTAGAATCTTACAAGATCTTTAAAGGTTTTAGGATTCCCTAAAAGGTACCAGAGTCTCATTTTGTGGGCATGGCCAAAAGTAATCTTAACCTTAAAGCGGCAGGTACAAAACGCAGGTCACAGGTCATTGTTTTAACAATACAGAAACAAACGGTTAACCGTTTACAAATGCTAACATTAGGCCTAAAAACTTTTGTTTAGGTCTAATAAGTAGGCCTAAGGTTGGCTTTAATGAATGTTTAGGATACTTTCTGTATTGGTAAAACAATGACGTGTGACCTGTGACCTGCGTTTTGTACCTGCCGGTGTAAAGAGGTACCAATTCTAAGATGCCAAATCGACTGACATAAACCAAATTGGTTAACTCAGTGTTGTAACCAATTCAAAATTCCTTTGGGAAACATTTTGTTCCAAGTATTTCCATAAACCAAATTCATAAATGGCAGTTAATCAATTATTCTTTTCTCTTTCTGCTAATTTTCCTCACTAGTCTCATTTTAGAGCAAAAATTATTCTTAATTTTTACATGCTAACAAGGCTAGTGAGAAAAATTAGCATCAAGAGATGAATAATTTATTAGCTGTGGTTTATGAATGTGGTCTATATCATTTAAATGTGAGTGCTACATTAAATGCCAAATATACAATAAACAAAGAATCTTAACCCAGGTAGATTTGAAATGGGTACAACATTGAGTTAGCTGATTTCATCTATTGACAATTTTAACAGCAATAAAAATAATTCTATCAAACACCTTTTTCCCTTAAAAAAGTTTTTGAAAGTACTGTCCTAAGTCTCTATTCTATTCAAGGTCAATAACCTTAAGGGCCCCTAAAAGGTACTGCAACATCTCTGCCGGTGACCATTTTATGTTTTAGCAGGTGCAATTGCAGAATGCCGCACAACATCTGACCACTATTATTTCCCCTAGGCGGCACTCTTTGAAGAACGAGTCGGAATACAACAGAGGTTATTCATATTCAATGAAATGCAAATAAGATGCAGGGTATTCTGCAATTTAGCTGTTTTAGCACCCTCAGCCTTTATAGATGAGCCTCCCCTCCCCTCCCCTCCCCAGGACATGCCACAAGACCCTCTGAGGAAAATGATGCCTTTGGCACCACAATAAATGTACAAAGAAATCCACTCTTGGTAACAAATCAACTTGAGAGCTCTGCAAGAAGCTGACTTCTGCAGGCTTCTTGGCAACATTTTAAGGTGAGCCCATCTAATAATACGCATTTGTTCATTAGTTCAAGTCGCCATAACGTATTGTTTCTTTTATTATATTTTCTAGAGTATTTTAGATAGGGGTCAGTAACGGGGGAGGGAGACAGTTGAGCATGTGTCAAGTGTTTGCAGAAAGACTTTGGACAGCAGAGACACAAACGAAAACAAGCCGAGGCTTCTTGGAAGCACTGCGGCTTCCGAATATCTGCCCCATTTTTTTGACGAGTCATCCACACCCACAAATTTTATTCCCCACACTCCATCCAGCTTTACAACAAATACACATGTCACTAAAATTCGGCCAAATTTTCTCATCGACAAATAACAGCTATCACAAAACTTGCCACATGCAAGACATACCATAAAGTTTGCCACCACGCAATCCACTTCCTATTTTACGGCTCAAAAATGAACAAATAAGTTCTACAGCGAAATCGAATAAGGTTCAACAATTGCAACAGGCATGAATCGAAAGTGTTGTGTCTTCGGAGCTTACCACATCGTTAATTTTTAATGATCTCATTTGCTTACCATCATCACAATGAGCGCTCTGTTTAGCTGAAGATTCAAACTGTTTTGGCTCTAAAGTTTGGTGAGCGTGGATGCCATTTCTGAGCCTCACGGCATCTTTTACAATCTGCAACTTGGCTCTCCAACATTCGGGATGTTGGCACAAAGTGCCACAGGAACTTTCACCCTTCATAGCCGGCGATAGCAACAGACAGACCTTTGTTATATTGTGTATGTAAGAAACTTGAAAATGAGCACTGCACTCCACTGTAACGCCATCCTTTTATGGCCGTTATCAAGGAAAAAGCGACAAATTAACACTGAGACTGTAAACGCAGATGATTTTGAGCTTTGCCTTTTGCTTCTTCGTGACGTTAGAAACCTCCCTAGCAACCACTTGCGGGATAAGTATCCCGTTACCATGCTTGCTGCCTCAACAAATCATCCAACTCATACAGGACCAAAAAAACAAAGAAAACAACTGTAAGTTTGAAATTACAGCTCTCTATGAAAAAATTTACAAGCAACCAGAAAACGACAAAAGATCTGTGACTGATTTTCAAGCCATTTGCGTGTTAACCATTTTTTGTCCGGGTCGCTTCGGGATTGATTCAACCAAAAAATGAGCTCGCACACACCTTCTTGCCGGGTGGGTAGGAAACGAAGACCTAAGACCTAAGACCCAAAAACGAAGACCCCCTCAAAATCACTTATAAATATCTAGAAACGGGTATCTCGACCTTAGATGTGTAAGAAACAACAATATGTTCAATTATACAAAGTTTCGACCAGGGTCTTCGTTTTCTACCAGTCCCCCCGGTGTGTAGAAAACGAAGACCCTGGTCGAAATTTTGTGTAATTGGATTAATCGTCAGGAGCCGTGTTGTTTCTTACACTCCTTTAGTGTCTAGAAGTCGTTAAAAGCAGTTTCCAGTCGTGTCCGAGTGATTTTTAGGGGGGTTTTCGTTTTCTACACACCGGGGGGATTGTGTAGAAAACGAAGACCCTGGTCGAAACTTTGTATAATTGAACATATTGTTGTTTCTTACAAATCTAAGGTCGAGATGCCCGTTTCTAGATATTTATAAGTGATTTTGAGGGGGTCTTAGGTCTCAGGTCTTCGCTTTCTACCCACCCCCTTCTTGCCCCAGACCTTGCGCGGAATTAATGTTTGAATGATCATCTATGGCGGGTGTGGGGTTGTATCTTCGCCTTGAAGAAAAGCAGTTGAAGGATCCACAATTTTTAAATTGCCGATGACTGCTACCCCCACTTCGGCCACTATGCAGCTTAATCCAGTCGGTGAGGGTTACAGGCAAGCGACCAGAGGCGACGAGAAGAAACTTATCGACGGAGGTGATCGTGAGTATTATCTGTCAAAACAAAATATTCAGATCTTTGTCGATTCATCTGTGGCCAGCAATGTGAAAATGCTGGCCTTAAGCATGCTGTTTGAGATCCCTTTAGTTGGAGGAAGTGCAGTTTAGTCTAGTTAGAAAGGTTAGCCTTGCGTAGAGTTGAATGATGTCCCAGCTACATCACGGAGATAATGAGAATTTTGTGTTTGCAATGGTTTTGCCACCTGGAAAGAAAGGCTTGAAGATTCAGAAGTAATGACATTCCTTGTCGTTTCCCCCACGTTTTAAATCAAATATATCCATGTGGCTTCATTGTAAAATGGGTAAATAAGTAGTATATTCTCAGTTAATATTTTATTATTTTTATTCTTTTGTGACATGCATGGCCTCCTTTTGAAAGTAGTTACTGACCATCAATTTCTCGTACGTTTCGCTTCAATGCAACATTTAAAGTACAAACACTGCTGTCTGAGCTTATCTTTTGGTTTTCAGTTTCGCTAAACAATTTAGGTAAAAGATTTTACAAAATTTAGTGCGGTTATACTCTAAATATTTGCAGATAAACAGATAAAAAACATGAATATATTTATCCCAGCAATTATAGTCTTCAATTTACATTCAATGTTGAGGCTGCTTGTTGTGTGTCTTTTGTCTTAATATTCCACAAGCATGAAGCCAACTGGGATCCACTTTAGGAGATGAAATGAAGTGCTTGCATCCATCAACCATTAATGGGCTGATGCCTTATCACTTAGACACAACTGGTACAAATCCAGTGCTTTTTTTTTTTTTTAAATTCTCTGTATTCTCTGAAGTGGAGGTCGATATGGAGTAATCTTTTTTTCATAATTTTCTTAATGGGTCACAGTCCATTATCAGATGGTTCCAATGATGTGTCTAGTGAATGGCAAGCTAGACTGTGCCTGATGCAAATCTAATCTTTGTTGAACCAGTCCCCACAGGGTCATGAATTTTGCAAGAAATACTGGCAATTTCACACACTTCAACTTGTTGTGAAAGCATCATGCAACCTGTGATCTGTCAGCTTGCGTTAGAAAGGATATGATTTTTGTGACCAATGAAGTAATTGATCTATGCAAATGACATGTATATTTATTGTTAATTTTTTATAACTTCTCATGCAAAATTTAATTTTAATGCTGAAAAAAATGACGAGACAGGCTGGAGAAGATTTCTTCTTAGTAAATTCTCGACCTGGATAATGCATTTCTTGATTTGCTGGATCTGGCTTGCCACCTATTATACTTATTTTGACCTTACAGTGTATCGAAAATGAGTGCAGTAAATGTTGCTTAGCTCAAAAAAATTTGGCAGGAGGCCATCACTTTTCACTTTTATCTTGTTAAGTTATATAAATCGGGTGAGAGTGAAGGTTGAGAACTAAATAAAACAATAATAATTCTGTTTGAACTTCCTGGATGCGAGGTGCTGGATGCTACACACCTTGTTGGCTACTTGCCCAAATGTGGGCTCATAGAATAATTAAGCGGATGCCAGGGGCAGCCACAGTAAAGTTTGCGGTGATTCTCGTTTTTTTTTTTTTTCTCTTTCATCCTAGTCTCAAATTGCAACACTTGTTCTGATTGGCTGGTCTGATGTTCTAGCCAATAGTATGCAATGTAATATCAAGCTCGAAGGCACACTCTCTCATTTGCCGGGTGATGGAGACATTGTGGCAATATATATATATATATATATATATATATATTGGGGTATTAATTTTGCATCTCGCGAACTCTGTACGGTTTGCCGATTTGGATTTCCAATCGAACACAAAATCCCAAAATGGATTTTGCCGCAGATTTCATTAATTGTAATCCTTCCCCGACCTGGATTTCAATTAACAAAATCTGTTGCAAAATCCGTTTTCGGATTTTGTGTTCAATTGGAAATCCGAATATCTGGATTTTAAGATCTAAAACCAGATTTGCCAATCGAAAGCACCCTTAAACGGGCTCATTTTTTTCTTTAAGTGGCTGGTATTTTTTACAGGTCACAGGTCACAGGTCATTGTTATACTAATATTGATACAACCCTTCACCTTTACTAATACTAACCTTAGACCTAAACATTGTCTTAGTGTAGTATTTAGGCCTAAGGTGACCTGAAAAAATACCAGCCGATCTGTAAGCGCAATTTCGAACAAAGTTCGTACGTTCAAATTGTCGGAAATTTTACATTTGGGTTGACCGTTTGCTTAATATTGACATTTGTTTACATTGTGTTCTTTGGAAAACTATAACTGCTCGGTGAAATTGTCATTCATTCGTATTACGTGTGAAAACATTTTTTTATGTGGAAAAAGTAAAACTGTGTTGTATTATCTTACAGAAGACAGTCCAACGAGTTTTACGCTGACTGAAGAATATATGTTTTACTGGCTGTTCAAACTGATCACATTGCGTGCATTGTGGTATTCCAATCTGTCAACTTGAACTTGAAGCATTTTCATTTGATTTGAAAACACCACCCGTTAATTAAATTGGGCTACCTTGGTAAATATTTTCGTTGTTGAATTTGGGATCTCATAAATCACCAGTTACCATATAGTAACATTGTATTCTTTGCCTGCTCTCTTCTAAGGGTTTTATCCTCACCACACTGATTCATTTGTTTTGTTTTTTTTTTTTACAACCAGACCCTCCCCGGCAGATGCCAGCATTTCACAGTGACTTAAGGTTGTGCATCTGCGTCAATGCCTCCAGAAGTCTTGTTGCTAATTATTTCACAGTCATTTTTGTTGGTTGTGTCAGAGACGAACTCCAAATTCAGTCCAAATTCAATTCCTGAGAAGGGAATATTTTTAAAACTCAATTAGTTCTAACTATACCCTGAAAAGTGAGTGTCATCAATATGATTTTCAAGAGATCCTGTGAGCTACTTCAGCTTCGTTCTGGTACTAAAGTTAATCTAGGGATAGTTAATTTAAACAATGCTGTTGAACCTGAATGAAATTAATTTCACTCGAGGTTGTCAAAGAAAATGGTTGCATCATCACCACCACCACCACCACCACCACCATCATCATCATCATCATCATCACTTTATTATTGTGTCACAAAAGTGATGTAGCTAAGGGGAAAAGTCCCCTCTACTAATGGTGGACACCTAACTAAAAACCTATATTAACTTAGCTAAAAAACTGCAAATATATTAACAATTTGTATCATAAATCCTATGAAAATATTAAAATTTTATACATCACAATTTTATGTAATGTTTAAAAAACTAGCAGGAGTGTTTTATCGGGTTTATAAACCACGAGGCATACCGGGGGGTTTTAGACCCGATAAAACACGTGCTGCGAGTTTTTTGAACAGCTTCAAAAACATTCCACAAAAAGCGTGTCCCTCTGGAGTCTGAACAATGGCTCAAACTTTGCAAGGAAAATTATTAGCATACAAGAAAAACAAGCCATGCCTTATTAGTATTCTTTATATAAGGACTACCAACCAGGAGTGTTTTATCGGGTATAAAGCTCATGCACGTGACGTTTTATCACTGACTTGATAGGCTGTTAGGCTCATGAATTATTAATGAGTTTTTGAAACAGTGGTAAAATTGTAAAAACAATTGTAAAAGGCATCAATTGTAAAAGCTCATGTAAACGACCAGTCATTCTCGGCATAGATCAGTCACTGACATTTGCAGCTAAGGCAGTAAGGTCCTGGTTACATATGACGCTTTTAAATTGCTTCAAAGTGGGTAGATTTCTTATTCTAGGAGTGAGATCATTCCACAGTTTTGGCCCTAGGTAAGGAAGTGAGTGTTTTCCATATGTCACCTCATGTGCAACTCCATCTTTTTGGGCACATCATCAGAATACTATTTACATGTATTTATTTATTTGTTGCTTTGCAATGCCTACCCTAACCTTTACGGAATACCCTTACCTAGTCATGATATGACTGTGTGAGGTGTGCTGCAGACTATGTGCTCACATTTTATCTTTGCCTGGCTGGTCTAGGGTGGAGAAATGGAGTCACATGCTATTTGTTTTTCATGGTTCAGCAAACGGTATTACTCATCATTATGAATTCTGTAGCATGAAATTTGCCCTATCAACTAGACGCAAACCCACACGCCTCGTCAAAACGCCCTCCAGTTTTCTTCAGGATGACTGGATGAATAAATTCGTTGACTGCTCTTGCAACGCATAGATTCCTACACGTGTGACCTCATGGATAAATCGAGGAAAGTGTGACCGTAGTTAATGGTCACACTTTCCTCGATTTGTCCTCGTTTTGTCCTCGTTGTCTTTCCTCGTTTTGTCACACTTTTCCTATGGTGTGACAAAACAAGCAAGATCGCCTGAATTCCGCCCATGCGCCAAATATTAGCTGGCAGGTGATTTCTCGCAAAACCGAAGGAGAGCGTTTCGGCCGCGGGTTGTTAACGTCAAGGCAGCAACAAAATCGACTATTCAGTTTCATCAGATGCCGGTGTTTGCATCATTTTCGAAGGTCTCCAAAGGTCTTCCACGATCTCCGTTTTCATCGTCCACGTGAAAGCGATAGCCCAGGTTGACTTGTTCGAAGCGCTCCACTTACGAAATCCGCAGGGTCTCACACCTCGTTAAAACACCATTATTCGGTGTTTATTGTCAAAAAAAGTTTCTAACATGGTTGTTTGCTGGTTTGTGTGTTTATTGTTTTTGTTTGGCCTTTCGAGCTTTTTTTTCCTCTTCTAGGCCGATTGGAGCTTCCCATTACTAGTACGTTCGCTATGCGTGCACGGGCCCGGTTATCAGTCGATTTTAATACCGCTGAACGAAATGGTTGTTTCGCTCTTGGATGGAAATCAGGTAGAAAGAACACTTGAAAAATTAGTTGGAAAAGGAGATACAGTAAGTCTGAGAACTTTACAAACGTTTTATGTATTCCCCACCCCCCTCCCCCGCCGAAACTACGTTTACACTGGAAGAGGAATTTTCAGTCGGATTCGTGAATGTCACCTTGTCACAAACGTAGGAGGTGTTTCCTTCAGCGGGGAAGTCGGAGTCGGATTGGGGAACAGTTTACACGAGGCTGCGAATGTCCACACACCTGTCTTCTGGGACAATTAGAGAGAATTGTTCGGATACCAAAGGAACCCCGATTAATCCTCAACAATAGAAAATAATAATAGCGATTTCTTTTCTCTAGTCCATAACGTGTTTTCTTGGTGAAAACGATTCCGCCTGCAAAAATCTTATTTTTTTGACAGACTTTTTCATCGCCTTTTTTCTCGTTTTCTTCGTGGGCTGGTGGTATGTCCTCCGTGGATAATTGAAATCTCTCGCAGCAGGTGAATGCACATGTCAACTTTAAATGGATATAATAATCTATGTTAATGAGGTCTATTTGTCGGGGAACATAAAGATTTTGCCATTTGATTCGATATTGGCAAAGCTGGATTCCAATCTGTCTGCCAATATACACACTGTAACTATCAACGCGGCGGGAAAAAAAAACACCTGCTTCGATCACATGACAAGATTGTGTGGCAGTTTACCCTGCTTTCAGTGATCCCCATGGAACTAGATCGCAAGGAAAACGCGTTTAATAAACCAAGTAAGTCATTATCTCAAACAAGGTACACTTTCCCCAATCGTGTGTTATTCGTACTGAAGGTGTAGCTGAGAGAAAACGTTGCTTTGTGCTGTTTCTTTCAACGTTAACCTTATGAACTCGCGACCTAGTCTGCCGCGCACTCCTCTTCCTTTTTTTGAGGGAAATATAATTTATCGCGAGTTGAAAAATTTCTTCGTTATAAAATTAAAGATGTCCTTTTTCGTTTCGAGTTCATGTCGAAGAAAAAAATATTTAGGCTGGAGAATATTTTGCCCGCTATACAGTTTTTTAAGTACCCGCGAACATTCCCAGACTGATGTGTTTTTTGCCGTTCTCAGACGATGCAACCTATCCCTGAAGTAAGAATGCTGAAGCATTTTGTTATAGAATGGTCAAAAAGACAATTTTCAAACTGTATTAGAGGCGAGCAGCTTTTAAAATGTGAACATTACCGTATCTAGGTTTTAAAATTGTTTATTTTCCAAAGAAGATACTCGTGGGCGTAAAATGCAAATAGCTGTAAATTGTTTCTTTTGATGCACTTAGAGGAACAAGTAATTAGGCGAAAACGTCAAACAGCAGGAGGTCTTGTAGGTTCCTTGCCGGTTTCCTTGATGACTCGGAAGTGATTAAGAAATTGGTACATTCCTTAGGCGAACGAGAAATCCAGCATAACAGTAGCCCCGGACAGTTTATTCCGGAATACGAATGGGAAGGTTTACTTCTACCATTCACCCCTAACTGAATTCTGATGTTATCGGAAAACATGGGATATTTTTATACCATCGTTTCCTGACAAAATATTATAAGAGATCTTCCTAAATCTTCCTCCAAAGAAAAATCTTGGGGGTTATTCCCGGGGGGGGGGGGGCATATGGAACAGACGGGGATGATCGTCGGAAATTTTGAATTTAACCCCCAAAGGAGACCATCTGGGCGTGGCTCAAGCTTTTTGTGACCCCTAAAGGAGACCAATCTGGGCGTCAGGTGGCTTAAGCAAATTTTGACCCCTAAAAGAGACCGCTTAAAAACACACAAATACGACATGCAATGAGTTTAATGATATAAAGACATAATCATCGAATGCTTTTATCTAAAAGTAGTTTTTAAAAGCGTTGTTATAAATCTCAAGTTCATCATGTTCATAGATAGATAGATGGATAGATAGATAGATATACCTTTATTTAAACACGATAATGTTTAAAGCTGTAAGCTTATGGGGTCGTGTATTTACAAATAAGATAAGATTCCCTTAAA
>BLFK01000383.1:1889615-1897115 GCA_014634185.1 Astreopora myriophthalma | reverse complement strand
TTGACACTTGTGTCATTCCTGTTCTTCCTTTGTACCTTGCCAGTTTCTCTCTGTTTCTGCGTTAAGGTCAGCTTTAACTAATCCAGGGATGGACATTCGAATCCATGCAGTGTGCAGGATTTTTGTCCTGTGAAGGGCAACCCTAAAACCTGGAAACCGGAATCCGGAATAACACTGGAATTAGGCCTAAGAACTTTTGTTTAGGCCTAAACAAAAGTTTTTAGACCTAATAATTAGTCCTAAACAAAAAGTTTTTAGACCTAATAATTAGACCTAAACAAAAGTTCTTAGGCCTAATTCCAGTGTTATTCCGCATTCCGGTTTCCGGGTTTTAGGGTCGCCCTCCCATGAACTTACAGTGCTTTCCATTCGACTAAAAATTCTGGTTTGAAGGTCTGAAAATTTCTTATGGCAAATGGAACTCAAATTTTGCTAATGAAAGAGGGTGCACTCAAAATGCATTCCTAAATGTTTGAAAACTTTCCCCAGAACTTTTCCCGCTCCATAAAATTTTGGACCAGAAATCCAGCAAAATGGAAGGGCGAGTGGAACAGAAATTTTCCAGAATTTCAAATTTCTGAGAGAAAGGACAACGACTTCCAGAGGTTTTCAAAACAAACTTTTCAAAAAAGCCTGTTTCATTTTATTTTGTACCAGAATTTCCAGACATTTTGGTCGATTGGAGGACCCCTGAAATTTAATGGCCTAGCTCCCAAGTCTCCTGTAGCTCAATGGTAGAGCATCTGAACTTAGTCTAGTAATCAGAACATCATAGGTTCAACTCCCACTAGTGGCACTCAGTGCTATTTTTTCCATCATTCTCAATCTTGGACATTTCAGATGAAAAGTCAAGAACACCTGTCACTGATTGAAAGATAGTGCACATTGCTTACCAACTTTATCATAAGTATTTGTTATATCTCAGATAGTACGCCCGCTATGATTGGTCAATTTAGTGGGCCGTATTCTAAAGCATGGCTCACTAAAGTTTGGAGTGTGCTTTCCTATTCGATTCGTTACCAAGAGATATAATAATTATATAATAATATTTATAACTGTTTTTTCCAGTTTAATTCATGGCCCTCGTGCTTCGCACTGGGGCCATAAATTAAACTGGAAAAAATGCGGGCTGTAACTTGCACTACGGCCCAAGAAAACAAGGTTAGTAAGAGGTAATATACACATGTAACTAAAGGCATGAACCAACATCGTTTTAGAACATTGCTGGCCAATACATTTTCTACAAAGAAGGAAAAGGGTTGAGCTTGTTTTGCGTCATCCATGTGCACAACAACATTATGATGCAGGCCCTTTCATACTGAATTTCATTGTGGGCATTTGCTTTTCTTGTAAGACGATAAAAAGTTGACAGTAATTGTTAACTTTACACAGATTGTGCAGGAATATGAAAGAGCTGTCATATTCCGCCTTGGAAGATTGCTCCCAGGAGGTGCAAAAGGGCCAGGTAAAACTTTAGATAACCGTGTCATGTCTTATGAAGATAAGTGTTAGAGTTACCTTTGTTTTACGTTTTCAGTGTCTGCTGTACAAATTAAGAGGGTAAATGGGCTAGTTAAACTCTATGCCAAAATGGCTAGTCATGGCACTTCACTCACCTTATCCTTTCAATTCATATGTATGTGGTGGTCAGCTCGTAAGCTATGCTCCTCTGACCACTGCACAGTTCCCACCAAAGCCATTTATTTTTTCCTTTCCTTTCACAATACTTTATCCTTAAGTGGTTACTTTATAAATCTGTATCATATCTTTTGAAAGGAGTGAAATATTTGAAGAGTTTACAACAGCGAATGTTACTGATGTGAAGTATATATGAATGTTACTGAATTTTGTTTTACGGTCTCAACGGTAAAAGGTAATGGCACTTCTTAGTTTCTTGCCATTTGCTGAAAAACTTGCAGATTGAGGAATTAGCAGGGTACTAATGAGAGTGCCCTTGACGTGAGTCAGGGATTCTAATAATAATTTAGGCACCATCTCTTTCCGTAGGCCTTTTTTTTATCCTACCCTGCATTGATTCTTATCAGAAGGTGGATTTGAGAGTGGTGTCATTTGATGTACCACCACAAGAGGTACAATTTGCATTGTGTGGTTTTTTTATCCCTGGTTTACGGTGACAGCAAAGTTAAACTGTTGTGAAGTAAAGGCAAGGGAAGGGGGAAGAAGTGGGAACAGGGGCAGGGGTAAAGGTAAGGATAGGGTGTTGAAGAAGCCCCTCTATTTTTAAAAGCCTGGGGCTGTTTGCATAACCATTAGTGAGTGACTTTATTCATATTTCAGTTATTTTGTCAAATTGTGGTCAAATTCCAAGAAGCGAACAACGCTGAGGTTCTGTCGTGAATTTGGTGCAAGTCATATGCAGAACATGAGGGCAGCAAGAGTACAAGGAGAAAAAACGTATTCTGCCCTGTTTTCATTATATTGCCTTCATTATTTGCTTATGCCTTGTGGCAATTCTATGCAGTCTTCAAATGAAGCTATGATCCTCACAGTTGTATTCATTTCATATATCATTTCATCTATGCAGTCTATTGCTCATATAAGCCTTGTTTTCATATGTCAGGAAAATCCCAGATGATCGGCAATGTCGCAGTTTCCTGACCATCCAAAATTATGAGTTTTAGTATTGCAGATTCCAGGCCTGGAAAGTCATGGAAAATTATAGTTATGTGTGGTATGTAAATTATTGCAAGTGTCGAAGCAAGGACAAAGTAAAATACAGGCGACTTATAGGTCAGAAAATATCCCAAAACAAGGATGATTAAATGACAATTTTCGAAAGTGACGGCTAAACTTTCGGTCATGGAAAACTGGTAAAAGTCATGGAAAAGGTCATGGAAAGTCATTGAATTTGAAAAGCTCTTAAGATGGCTCTATATAGTATTTTACAAAGGTTTGGATATTACATATGCATAAATAATTTCTCCCTTGGCAAATGTTTATCACATAGCACTCGGTAAAAGGGCAATAACAGAAACCTACAGCCTTAGACTACGCATGGATTCATGACTCTTTCAGAACCTAAACGTTGTTGCTATGGCAACTACTGACAGAAATGTTTTGCTTGTTTTTTGAACTTACCTGACTTTTTCTTTGTTTTGGGGGAAACAGAGTAGACATCCAAGGAGTTTCAACTGACAAAGCTACAAGAAAATCTGTACATAATTTTCGAAGGAATTCGCAATTTTCGTTTTTGACGCGTATTACATTAATGTATGTATAAAATTTGATGATTTTTTGCTAACAGCGAGAAAGAGAAATCCTATCCATTTGCCAATTTTAAACAAATTCACCGTCTGGAACGCGCCCAATATGCGTTTTAAGATCACTCAAAAATCTTGGTTTCTGTCTTGACTTGGTTTGCGTTCTGATTGGCTAGTAAAACTAATTAATGAATGACTTCGTTTTATGGTTGGCTGAAAGTTGTATTTGCTTCAGAACGTGATTGGCCCTGTAATTTAGTTTTGGTTTTACGACAGTCAATTGAAAATCGCTCTAATCGCCGCAGTCGCGGAAATCTGGGACGTGTCGGGAAAAATAGAAACGCTCCCGATTTTCGCCAGTTGTCGCCGACCATCCCAGACGATCGGCAATGTCTACGATTTGCAGTTTTCATTAGTCGGCAAAATCTGGGACGCTTGGGAAACAGTAAAATTGCCGATCATCTGCGATTTTCGTGACTTACGAAAACTAGGCTTCATTTGGTTTTGCTCTGAAAAAGGAAAAAGTAAATGCAAAGGGAAGTTGGGTACTTTGGTCGTGCATACAGCCCTCGAATTATGAACAAATAGGGTCCCATTTTTTAAATTGCTTAAATTGTCCAGAAAGTGTGAGGATCACTTCTTCAATTCATTTTTAACCCGCACTTCACAATCATTCATTCATCATTCCTTTCACGGGAAAACACGCACAAGCCCAACAAATTGACCTGCTCTCAACTGCGTGGCTTCATAGCTCAGTTGGTAAGAGCACTGCACCGGAATCGCAGAGGTCGTGGGTTCGAATCCCGTTGAAGTCACTTGAATTTTTTCAAGTGCATATATGAAACAATTGCTTAAATTGTCCAGAAAGTGTGAGGATCACTTCTTCAATTCATTTCTAACCGGCACTTCACAATCATTTCAGGTCCCATTTTTGCAAACCAATTTGCCCAGAGTTAGAGGGGTGCTGAAGTTTTCACAGTAATCGTTGAATTCTACACTTCACAATTTATCTGCAGGTTCTGACAAAGGACAGTGTGACTGTAGCAGTAGATGCAGTGGTGTACTTCAGAATATATAATGCCACCATGTCAATTACAAATGTGGAGAACGCTAATCGTTCCACTCGTCTATTGGCGCAGACCACTCTCCGAAATGTGCTGGGAACTAAGAACCTGAGCGAGGTTCTGGGTGAGAGGGAGAGTATAAGTGATACTATGCAGGTATGTATTATTATTTTTTTCTCAAACAAAACGTTTACATTTGTAAAGGGATTAATTTATCAGTAGTAGTTCTCACACATTGAGTGCCATTTGTATGCCACACAGCAGTGATGTGACAGCACTTTAATGACAGTAAACGGTCTTCAAAGTTCAGAGATAAAAAGCGACAAGACCAGCTCCAAAAAAAAATTAATAATAATAAAAACGAAGGAAAAAATTGACGCCCTGGCCTTAATTACAGGTACATTCTGTCAACTGGCTGAGCAGTGGGAGGGTGGGCAACCTTTTGCATTAATGGCGGCGGGACACAAAAACCGAAAATATGTGGGTACTGCGAAAATTGATATCCTTCTCCCTACCAGGTCCACCATTCAGAGTGAGACAACTTGATTTCTTGCCTCTTTCGAAAGCTCAGCCGGCAAGCCAAAAAGAATTGTGGTTGGTTGAGCAATAACATTCAATGATTATTTTGTTTTTATTAACAGTCCTCTCTGGATGAGGGCACTGATCCGTGGGGTGTGAAGGTTGAGAGAGTTGAAGTGTGAGTGAATTGCTTTGGATTTCTTTTGTTCCTTGTTGTAGTCAGTTTATATTCAAAGTCGTTGTAACTCAGCTTTCGCCTTCGTTTACGTTCGACTTGACCGGCGTTGTGAAAACCGTAGTTTGGATCCATACCTTGCTAAAGAAGACAAAAAAAAAAAACAAAAGGTAGTCACTAGCTGTTCTAACTCTGATTAGTGAAAAATGCTATTACCCTGAAGATTTTTGTTTTGTCGTGGTGACATATTATACACTTAATGTATGGTCCCGAGGGAAACAGTTAGTTTTGTTTTCCCAAGAGTCCTGATGTTTCCCGAGACGATTAAAAGGCACGGAAAGTGCTTGCTTAGCTCAGCAGCAGCGCCTCCAAAATGATACATCCACCGGGTAGCGCGGTGAATGCAACACCGAATAGGTGGCTTGCAACCAATCTCTAGAGACGCAGATAGCAATGGTGAAATAATGTGCAAATGCTGGTTGACGAACAAAAGGAGCTAATGAGACTGTTGCTCTGTTGTTTTCGTCAACCAACATGGCGGTGATGACGTATCGTGCAAACCACCTATTTTTATATTCACCGCTGAAAATTATACTAAAATTGCTTATCGCTAATTGGATATTTAGTGAAATGACAATCGAAAGAAAACAGAATTGAGTTGTTTGTATTTGATATGCAGGAAGGATGTCCGTCTTCCTCAGCAGCTGCAGAGAGCTATGGCAGCTGAAGCTGAAGCGTCCCGTGAGGCTCGTGCTAAGGTACGTGCAGGGCCATTGGTTTAAAATGAGAGAGCTAAAGTTATCCGTTACTTTTGGGACACAGTTTCTGTTATTAAAGAGCTAAGCACACAATTTTGTTGATTTTGCACCAAACATGTGGGCTTTAACGCGTGAATGAACCTTAGTGGCTTCGTGCCAAGAGTAAAAGAGTGAGAAAACTGTGCAGCATATGGGTAGCATGGGGACGGCTATTTTTTTATGGAGTTACTTTTATAGATTAAGCCTCCAAAATCCTGAATACATGATTTTGGAAGGGTTAGCTTAAAGTTTAGTGACTAGGTCTAAACCATGATTTAAGAGTCAAGTCGGTTAATTTAATTTTGGCTTTCCAGAATGTTGAATTCAGGATTTTGGCAGTCCAAAATCTTGAATTCAGGATTTTGGCAGTCGTTAACTCTAACTCTAAGTCATAACTCTACTGGAATAACTCTATTGCTAGTCGACCTCGGGTAGCATATTGCTTGTTTGCGTCTTTCAGGTGATTGCAGCTGAAGGAGAGATGAATGCCTCACGTGCACTCAAGGAAGCTGCTGAAATTATTTCAGAGTCGCCTTCTGCTCTTCAGCTGCGATACTTGCAGACATTGACGGCCATTTCCGCTGAAAAGAACTCCACTATCATTTTCCCGCTTCCTGTCAACTTTTTGTCCAGACTCCTTCCAAGTGAAGGCAAATGACGGAGCAGATGGACACTGTGAGGATTTTAGCTAGACTCGTTTGGGTGAAGTTATTCTCAACTCGTTAAGTCACCCTGAAGAGCTTCTAGACCTAGAAATGCATTGATGTTTAACTGTTTTTACTTTTAAAAGTAAATGTAGTCTAAGGTTAGTGAACAGACGCAAACGACAAACTTTGAACAAATGAATTTTTTTTTTTCATTTGGAATGGAAAGTTCTGAATATTAACTAAATAACCCTCCGAACATTTTTTTTCGTTCCGGGATCATCATCGAACTTAAAGGGGCAGTGTAATGACTAATGTTATTTGTCTTTGTGTAAATTATAATATACAGTCGGAGTCCAGTATCTGGAAACCCCCAGGGAAACGAAAATTTGTTCGGGATATCGGGGGTTTCGAAATAAGTAGGACAGCATTAGTTTTCCCCTAACCAAAATAATAATGAAAACCTTGGCAATGGAGAGGGAAGGCAAGTCTTGTGCTTCATAGTTTCTCAGGCGAAGTGCACAGCTGCGATACATTAGCAGGGGTTTCAATAACTTTTGAAATAGCCGTCCATGATAGCCCATTGTAGGCGGCAGTTTGACAAGTTTATGATAGGATTTTTAGTGAAAATCGAGACAAACTAGCCGGCGGTGAGAGGCAAAGCAGGCGGCGGTATACCGCCGGTAACCGGCTTCTATTGAAACCCCTGATCATTAGGGACGTTTAGATTGGAGTACCACTACGAGTAGGAGTTTTCCGTTCTCAGCCAATCTCGTTCCCAGAGGCTGCAATCCCTTTGGTCAGCACCAGGGATCACTAACCTCTGGGCTAATCCAAAACAGGGCCCACTCTAATTGGTTGGTGAAAACAAAGAACAAAGATACCGGAAGTTGTTTGCGCGAAGTGCAAAGTTTACAACTTCCACGAAAATTACAGCGAAAAAAATGCTATCACTTGTGTCATTCGTGTGTGAACGAAATTCAAACGTATGAATTGTTTTTCACATGACTCCACGCAGGCGCAACTGCAAACCGGAACCAGGATTTGGTGGTTCCGGTTTTGGATTCTTCCAGAGCCTCC
>BLFK01000383.1:1879615-1884615 GCA_014634185.1 Astreopora myriophthalma | reverse complement strand
GTAGCAAGAAGTCCATCACGGAAAAACGATTTCCGATAGTGTTTTTCCTTGGTGCTCCAAAGTGCATGCAACGTCGTGCGAGCTTTTCACGGTCAAAGGTTAATGGCAAATTTTCTTGCACAGTTGTACTAAGGGCCCATACGCACTAGGCTGACAGAACTTGTTTGGCTCAACCAAAAATGTCAACAAAAATTGTCTCCGCCAAATTTTCAATTTGGTAATCGTGGGCGCACTTAAAAACTTTTTCTTCAGATCATGCCTTGTAAATTGTAAAATCTGTCAGTTTTGACGCCTGAAGTTTGGTAAAGTAAATTTTGTCAACAAAATTTGGCATGAGAAAAAATCATCGGGCGCACTTGTATCACGGAACTGATAACAGATTTTTTCGCAAAATAAACAAAAATTTGCCCAGTGCGTACGGGCCCTAATTGACCAACATGTACATATGCTGGTCAATTAGTGGGTGATTACCATAATGTATGCACGAAGAGTCCTGTGACGCCTTCACATTAGCCTAGGAACGATTGCATGTTGATCGCTATGGAGGGCTACAAGGTAAGATTTCCGGAAAATAGCTCAGTGTAACGTGGCATTTTTAAGGATATATTTATGTGATATTTTAGCTCCATCAACGACTTGGCAAGGGTGCCCAAGGGTCTGTATTTTTGGCGGAAAACAAACAAGACAAGAAAATGTATGTCCTTAAAAAGGTAAGTGCCATCGACTTGATTTATTCCCGTTTGATCAGCTTTGATTGATCTTTTATGGAGAAGTAAAGAAAAGCCTTCTTCCTTTCAACAATCAGTACACGCTCTGCTAGCAGGGAACATTCCAAATTTAAACACGATCTCGAACAAAGCAACGTTCAACTGATTTTGCTCCGCTGTGTTTCGCGCTCAATTGATCCTTGGAGAATTCAGAGAGCTGTCATAGAATAAATGACACGAGCATTCCGCGGTCGTCTGTTTTGGTGCTTTCAGCTTATTTTCCTAGCAACCGTATCAGTATCAATATTCTCGGATATATTCTTGCTGATTCTTGCAATGTTGAGTTCTTTAGCTTGCAAATTAAACTTCCTTACCGTGGTCGAAACACTTCACAACAGCAATTTAAAAGTTCCCATACAAACAAGCTATGATTTTCAGATCAGAATTTAAGCTTAATTTAACTGTAAGCTCATGAAAGATTAATCCAGATAAACCAAGAAATTTGCGTAACTGTATACTATGGCTCATGTTCAGTTATTCAATCTCTGACATCCGTACGGGAGTAGAGCTCTCAATATATTTTGGGTACTTTTGCACCAAACTTGCTTATTCAAGGCTAGTATTGTTTATGCCTAGAAAGGTCATATTATTTTTGATAACCGTAGCGTATGCAGTGCTCCGGTTCTCTGAAGCACTACAGATGAAATAATGAGGCCTTAAAAGGAGGGGGGTGGAGGAGGAGGAGGAGGAGAGGGGTCTGGGTGTCACTTTGTCCCTTATTTTAGAGCGAGCTTATCACCTCTTTTTTGCAGACAGTGTTGCTGTCGTATGTTGTCACTGTCACCGACACAAAATGTCGCCCTTTTTTCTGTCACATCCTGTCAGCTGTCGGTGTTTTGGAAGAAGATTGTTGCCACATTTTGAGGTCATGTCACCTGTCTGCAAAACCCCTTGGAAGGCCTCAATAATGTCACCCTTATTTTAACTCCCCCAGGAGGGGTGGTGACACATTCAAGCACTACACAGATTGGCCTCCCTCCCCCTCCATAAGTTTTGCTGTTCAGTAATAATAATTTATTGTTAAATTCTCAGCCTCGAATAATGCATTTCCGGCTGCCTTATTCGGGGGTGGATTCAGAAGTACAGACACGGGGGGCCAAAGAAATTGTGGCGAGAGTGCATAACCCCATGCCCCAAACCCATCCCCCAACCCGCTCCTCCCGATGAAAAATTCACATCAGTCCAGATGCTGCTTGCAGCATTCTGGAAGCTCTGAAACTAAACTAAACTAAAATGAAACTGCCCGATGCACAATACCACTTGAAAGTTGGTTGGTTACAGAAGCTATGTTTAATAGTCCAGGAAAAAAAGGGTAGGCCATGGTTCCCTCGGTCCCCCTAAATCCGTCCCTGTCATTTCATTACCTCACTGGATCTCGGTTATCAGCCATTATAGGGGTACCTACATTTGACCTTATATTGAAAATGAGTCTGGCAAATGTCGCTTTAGCTTAAAATATTTTGGCGGGAAGCCAAGTTTCGTTGACAAAAAATAAACAGAAAGTTGACGATATTAAGAAAACCATTATTCTATTTGCCCCCCCTCGTTGGATACAACATTGGTGATAGCCAACTCAGCACTTAACATCTGGTTGGCTACTTACAGTGTACGACCTCCTTTCCAATTTCAAATTGTATCCTCAGATTGTTGTCTTCGTCCATTAGGTGGAATGTAATGATGAAGGGGAAGCAAATAAAGCATTCAAGGAGGTCAGATAACTTTGAAAAAACTTTCATATTTTTTTGCAAAGAAAGTAAAACATATTAATGGTCTTGAGTGATTCTCAATATTGTTTGCACTTAACTTCCTAGTTGAAACAAATGTGCTGCTTAGTTAACATTCAAATACAGCACAAAACTAGAACTTTAACTTGGGCAGATGGTAGAAATTTTGGAATAAACTTGGTAAGTTGAGTGAGAAAAGGTACATGTAGATGAACTTGAGAGAAGAGTGTAAAACCTTTTCAATAAATAAACATCTGAATCTGTTCAAAGGAGAAATTTATCACTCTATCATGGCCTTGTTATGTACATTCATACTACTTTGCTTTTAATTTATAGGCTGTGGCATTACAAGAGCTTCAGCATCCACACAAACACTCTTACATTTGTGGTTATAAAGAGTTCTTTGTCACATGGGATAAAGAGGTTTGCACAGTTTCTCTTTTACCTAGTTGGGTATTGCATTTCAGATTTTTCATCAACTGTGTTGGAAAATACTGTGCTTCCACCTGCCCTCTCTCCTTATAATTACTCTGACTTTTTTCTGTCTTCGCCCTCCTGGTTGTCAGCTGCAGCATGTTTTAGTTATACTTCAAAAAGTCATTAATAATTCATGAGCCTAACAGCCTATCAAGTCAGTAATAAAATGTCACGTGCATGAGCTTTATACCTGATAAAACACTCCTGGTTAGTATTCTTTATATAAAGAATACTAATAAGCATCGCTTGTTTTTCTTGTATGCTAATAATTTTCCTTGCAAAGTTTGAACCATTGTTCAGACTCCAGAGGAACACGTTTTTTGTGGAATGTTTTTGAAGCTGTTCAAAAAACTCGCAGCATGTGTTTTATCGCGTCAATAACCACTTGGCTATGCCTCATGGTTTTAAACCCGATAAAACACTCCTGCTCGTTTTTTGAACATTACATAAAGTAAAAACAATTCAGGGAGGAAACACAATTCTGTGACTTAGCTGTGAGTGAACTTCTATATCTGTAAGCCAGGCCTGAGTTTTTCAATTAGTTGAGAGTGCTATCCACTGGATAAATCACTATCCACTGGATAACTCAATTGGTTTTGGTAGTGCTTATCTGCTGGACAGTGACTGATTTATCCAATGGATAGCATTATCCACCCTTGAACAACTGAGGCCAGAAGACCTGTCAGGGTGTGCATAGGTCATTCAAATGTCACCACAAGCACCCCAGACCTCCATCCTTCATTTCACAAACACAAATAGAAGCAGGTCAATTCAATTACTTCTACGTACATTTGTTTTGCAGGAGGCTGCCATGTTTGTCTGTATTGTTATGGATTATTATAAATTGGGTGAGTAATTCAGGAAAATAGTCTTTTTTTGAAAACCATTTGGCATCAGGTCTTACATTGTTAGCGGCTCATTTTAGACATTTTTCTTGAGGTTAATTTTTCCATGCAGTTCATTCGTTTCTGTTGGTTAGTCCTTAATTTTTTCCTCCAAAGTGCCTTTTCTTACTATATATGTAACCATGTCTAACAAATCAGCTTGAGAAGGAGGGAATTAAAAGATTTATTTCATATCAATCATTTGTCATGTAGTCATTGACACCATGATACTATATTTTTATTAATACCTGCATTATTTGTAACAAAAGCTGCAGTGTTGATCTAGGCATGTTTCCTCCAAAGAGTTAAGCTGACGTCAGTGATCTGTATTCATTGCTTTTATTATCATTAATTTGTGAATGTGTGAAGGAGACTTGGACAGGGCTCTAAAGCAGAAAAGAGCAAAAGGAGATGCTATCCCAGAGCTTGTAAGTATATGAAATGTCAATGATAGGTATACCTAACTGAAGTAAGGTAGACAAGCATGCAATTCAAGATTATAATTAGAATATATAATGTAGTATAATCTATAGATTAATCTTTTCACACCCAATTCTATCACAATTGTGATAGAGTTTGATTCAAAAGCATTAACTAAGAGATAAAAACATAATATATGGGACTATGTACATGTGTACGGTATTAGTTTCTGTAAGACTGGGAGATCAATTCAAACCAAGAATAAACTCAGTAAGAAATATATTTTACCATAAAAGCAATTTTAATTGCTTAAGTTTAAAAACTTTAATTAATAATTGTTATTATGATTATATTCCAAAAACAGAAAAGTGTCAATTTAATTAAAGCATTGTTATTATTTAATTCAACAATTGAAGGGCTCGTGGCAAAAATGTCCTAACTGACTTCTGCGTGATTTTTAGGTCATTTTGCAAAATTGTGGCCAATTTTCACTGAATCGTCTCCAGTAAAATTACAGGGTGAACATCCCCATGCTATATACCAAAAATTAGGGCAATCCAATGAAAAGAAGCCAAAATAAAAATAGTTTTACTTGTATTTTCATAAATAATTTTCTTGCTCTTGTGCCCCCACCCAGCCCCTTTCCACCCCCTTCCCACCCCCTTCCCCCCCCATGTGTTTAAGAGACAACTATGGCCCCTGTTCAGTTATTCAATCTCTTACATCCG
>BLFK01000383.1:1841871-1854414 GCA_014634185.1 Astreopora myriophthalma | reverse complement strand
CCTCCCTTCCTCCCTCCTCCCTTCCTCCCTCCCTTCCTCCCTCCCTCCTCCCTTCCTCCCTCCCTCCCTTCTTCCCTCATGAGTCTGGATGAATCTTTTTTGTCCTGTCTTTTAGTAACGTAAAGGACAATGACGAAGTTGTGGAGAACATTTGTATTCTGTTTTCTGAGCTTGTAGAATACGGTATGTGAAAGCGGTGACTTTAAAAGTAATGTTAACAAGCCTGGCTTAGTTCTGTGGGGCTGAAAATTTCTGCTTGCCGAGACTTCCCTCGTAGTAATTGCAGCCATATTGTTTTTGCACTTACGAGCCTTGCTAGCCTCGACAGGACCTGCCGAAACTCAAAAGAAGTTTGCCCTGAAATTAGGTCTGTAAGTGTAATAAACAGGTACATAAAAGAGTAAAAAAATGGCCGCCATTTATGAAAGAGGTCTTCACAAGTAAATAATTAGCAAACATCGCTTCCTGGGTTTCTAGTCCGTTGGTTATCAACGTGATTGAGACTAAGTGCTATTAAATAACGCAAACCACTTGTTAATCTTTGGAAGCTCAGAGTTCACCACATTGACTCATGACGGGCTCAGTCAAGAAGTGTTTAACTGTTTCCTGCAGCGAGTCAAAAGTGTGGTTGTTTTCTTGGTGTCCATTTTAGTGCTTTTTTGAATTGTTGTTTTATTAGAGGACATCAAGGAAGAAATGAAGCTTAACGCGAATATTACCAAATTACTCTCGGAAGCCAAGACAAAGTTCTCAGATGATGAACACGAGGTGAAAATTTGCTCTTAGTGTTAATTAACAGTTTGATCGCGGGTGCCTCACAGTGCTTTGTCTCTTCAGGTATTAACTTAAGCCAGCAACACACTAGGTGATTTTGATCGCCCGCAAATTTCGTCGCTGCTTGGTACGGGCACACCTGGCGATTTTTATACGCGATCGCAGCGAGTTTCCACTCTACTTTTTTTCCCAGGTGTCTCTCAAAATTAAGATGACTGTTGTCCACCATTTTCAGTCACTCTCGTGTTAAAATCGTAAGGTCTTAATGGTTGAATTGCGAATTTAATCGCTGATGTCTGATATACTAGATATCGGCGATTTTATACTCCGATCGCAGCGATCGGCGTATAAAGTGGCCTAGTCTGTCGGGGGCTTTGTAGGGTTCCAGCTGGGAGAAATCATAGAGCCGTTTTCAATTGAGTGCCGTAAAACTCATGCCGAAGTAATCACACTGTACTCCGACCCATCACAGCAGGTGCAAACAACACAATGAGCCAATAAAAGTTCGTAGCAATTCCATGTAACTTGCTCAAAGCGGGGGAAAATCGCCGTGCAAGTCGCGATTGGTTTTGGTTTTCCTTCTCATTTGTTGATAAACTGGCGCGAGATTTTTAAACCAATCACTAAGCATAGCAATCGAATCAAATATTTACCTTCGACAGTCATGATTTGAAAACCGCTCTACATCATGGGGATCCCCTTTCTTTTAATAACGCGTATATGTTTGATGATTTACCGACACTGAAAAACTGACATTAAAATTACTTTCAGGATTTACTTATGGCTGCAGCAAGTGCCCTAGCGATGCTGGGTGGTGGACAGCGCTCAGGAAGGCGAAACAGTTCAGCACGGTCCAGACCAAGAAGTGCGGCCAGGAAATGAAAATACAGTAGTTATCATGGCCACTGACGACCGTGGTCTGATGCTGCAATCTGCGTGTAACTAAGCGATTTGGATTGATTCTTTATAGCAATCACTTGTTTGCCGTGGGTGCACTGAGCGATGGAAAACAAGCGCGGTCAGACATTTGCTCTGATGGGTTAAGAGGCTAATTATTTGTGCGGAACGGCTGGAACATGTTGGACGACCTTTTTGAAGCTCAGACAGCAGTCTGAGTTCCCATTGGTTCCAGAAAGGTCGTCCAACATGTTCCAGCCGTTCGGCACATATAATTAGCCTTTTAACCAATCAGAGCGAATGTTTGACCGCGCTTGTTTTGCATCGCCCAATGCATTGCCTATCTTTCCCCTTGCTTGTCATGATCCGGGATGACGGGATGCCTAATTTCCCGCCCTTGTCACAGGCTGCCTGATTTCCCGCCCTCGTTGCTGAATGACTGATTTCCCGCCGATGTCACTGGTTGTCTGATTTCCTGAACTTTTTTACTGGCTACCTGTGATTTCCCGCCCTTTGTTACTGAATGCCTGATTTCCCAGCCGTGTCACTGGCTGCCAGATTTCGCGCCGTTGCCCGATTTCCCGAAATTCCCGCCCTGGCTACCGGCTGGCTAATTTACCCCGCTCGGGAACAAAACCGCCGTTGTGGCTCGATATGGTCCGTGGTTTTATTGGGCGCAACGCGGTTAGGATTTTACATATTAACTGGAAATAATTTTAAGATATCGTGTTAAACAAGGTTAGGGCGTAATATGTCGGAGGCTTCGTTGTCATGTTTATTGGGCACTGGTGTGCCGGTCGTGTCTATCAAACGAATCCGCTGAGCGTTGAAAGGTAAACGTGTGTGGTCTTTTTTTAGTATTCATTGTCGCAATGGTATGATCTACTGGTAGAAATGACTGTCGCAGGAACTGGTGATAATAATTAGCACATGTGTTTTTCTCGAAAGCCCGGAACTTTTCAGGCCTATTTTGGGTGCCATCATTTCCTCCGTGTCTTCAAAACGAAGACGTTTGGGCCAGGTGTGAAATCGTGTAACAATGCCATATCTTTTGTTGATAAGGTATCGAAAGACCAAGAAGAAGCCAACACTGAACAGTTTTCAAAATTGCTTTTGGGGCCCGAACAGTTTTGGGACTTCCGAGAAACGGGCTGCAGCACTGAGCTAGGGGCCCGTTGCTAGCACACGGAAAACTGTATCATATTAAGCAACATCTCTTCGCTTTTTTAAGGACAAAAACTTCACTTTTTTGTGAAACCTATCATCACTCGCATTTGCAAATTATACAGACATACAATATCGATATATTTCACAGGACAGAAGTTCGTTTAGGAGTCCGCATTCAGTATGAAGTTATCTTTGTTCTTGTAAAGTAGATGGTGAATTTTCTTTAAGCATAATACATTTTATTGAGTAGTACTTATTTTTTTTCTTTATTGTGCCATACTACAAAGAGCCATTAGTATTGCAGAACAGTTTTAGTTTGACCTAACAAATGGTCCAGTTGGGTAGAGCAATGTAAATTTCCTCGAGAGAAGAGTATTTAATAGGTACTACTTGGGATGTGGTATAATTTTTATACCGCTATCCGATATGAAGCATAATGTGAATAAATTCGAAATCCCAAATCCGATGGAAGTTTGGGTTTTGATACTGTAGCGTTGATGGAGAGATGACTGATGGTATCAGGGTAGTCCTCATTGTCCTTTCTTGCCAAACTTTTAGACCGATTTTTCCTAGTACTTCGTTTTCAGCCATGTTTTGTCTACCCGTACGATCGTAGAGAACGTCGCTCCAAAATAGAGATACGCGTTATTGTAATCATTTCGCGTTTACTTTAACTAATGTGTAAAATGTGTATCTGTTATCCAAGAGTGAAACTGGTATGAACCGCGGCGTTCAAGTTTGGAGAGAAAAAAAAATTCTCTGTCGCGTGCTGACGTTGTCGGCTCCCCAAGACGCTTATTATGGTCGTTTTATGTTGTTATATACCTAGACTTTCACTCAACAAAACGAGCACTGTGATTGGTTGATTCGTGGTCACGTGCCGCTGATCAAATTTAAATGTATCCCGACCGGGATACAATTGCGCAATTGTTGCCCGCGCGCCGAATACAGTGCTCGTTTTGTTGAGCGGAAGTCTAAATATATAACAAAGCACTTAATGTATGTTCCCTCGAGAAACCAGTTAGTTTTGTTTTCCCTCGGGACCATACACTAAGTGTATATTGTTACTTTGCAGGAGGACGACAAGGAAATGCATTAAAATGTAAACTGCTCGTGCACAGCGTTCAGAGCTACTGTTTTTTTTTTCTCATAAAACCTGTTTTGTGGCGTTGCCGTTCTCGGTATTGGTACTTCTCGGTATTGGTACCTGTTGTCAAATATATCTCATTATGCCCGTGCATGGAGAGGGAAACGCTGTGTGGAAGGAACTTGAAGCGGTCAAAGATCTGATGAATTGCAAAACGTGCGGAGGACTACAAGGAGAAGGCTCTGGGGAGAACCTACTGACTCTGAAAATGGCGGACGCAACTTTGACTCCCCCAGGGGCACACAAGCACGAAGTCACCCTGACGCAACAACAGGTGGACTTTGCCGAGAATGCAAAAACTATCACAAATCTTATGACGACAACTAGAGCTTCCCACTACCCTATCATTTCTGTTAAATGGCTAAATTGAACACGGCACGTTGCGGACTGCAATTCTGTCTCCTCTAGCCCGCAACTTCGTTGCTGGGACCGTCATGGCATAGACTTACAGCCTTAACATGCGAGGCAATGTGGTATCGCTTGGAGCACATTGAGGGTGCGTTCGATTGGCCTTGTAAGTATGCAGTTCCTTCAAAAAAGAAAGCAAGCAAGCAAGCAGGCAAACGAAATAAAAGGCAAAAAAAAAAAGTAAGTCCCTGCGTCGGCATATTCTTTGCCCAGACCGTAGAGAAAGTAGTGCACCTTGCTCTAGACTTTATTGCCCGCAAAAGACAGAAAATATCCTTGTGCTGTTTCGAAACTACAACATAACGGTGTCTGATGGCCATCCATGTAATACCAAACATGCTTAAAATCTCAATCTTTACATATCGATTGTGAGAACAAGTTTGCCATAATCAAACCTTGGAAAGAGACTGCTGTTGGAAGGAAAATTCTTCGCTACTGATTTCCAGTGCAAAAAACATTCACAAAAAAATTCTATTGAACTCTCAAAAAAGCCGCACGCGCAAAGTAGGCATGGCACTTAAAAGACTGAACGATATCCCGGGGTCTGCTTTTTCCGGTCAAAGCCGTACAAAAATCATTCTTTATTACCTGTACTTTAAATATGAGAGAAAGGCATCAAATTAGCCTTTGCAAGAAGAGCGGCATCTAAAAGGAAATTTACGTAGCCGTTTCATAACCTAAACAGGGTCCCACACGGATTCCTAAACACAACGTTTAAAGGAAGATTGAGGTAAAGCGATTACAACTGGAGCCGGAAATGGGAGCTAGGTATGTCATGACAATGCAGTTTTGGCCATTTCTTCAAGAAGAGGTGTGCCGGAGAATTTGGACAAGAATGGCCTAATTCTTTCTAGAGTGGCAATCCATTTCAATCTTTGCCTTCCGTTACAACAGGTGGTGGTAAATAGTGGCTAGTTTGAAACTGAACTGTGTCTTTCCACCCCGAAGCCATATAACATAGGCATTTCTGTCCTTTTCTCTTGCAATATTTCTTTACTTAAGTAGATACTTTGAAAAATTAACCTGAATACCACGAAACTGAATTGATATTTCAGTCTTATTTAAATCAAGACATACAATATAGTAAACACGAAGCTGTTTGTGAAAAGTGTCTCACATCGGAAACAATCAGCATCCACAAGCTGTTAGTGACTGTCAATGTACGTGGAGTGATAACAAGTCACTTCCATCAGATATCCTAGTTTATTAAGTGATGTTCGGAATATTTTTTGAGCGTTGCTGAGACAGAAAAGACATTGTTTAACGACAAAAAGACGTAAAGCAGCTTGAACAATGAACCCCCCAAAAAATACGAGACACAACGTATAACAAAGAGTACATAACTGTATATAAAAACCGACCCTCTGAGGTTAAAGGTGTAAGCTACACAGGTGAAAACACATAAAAAGATAGTAAAAGTTAACAGCCTTCGAGAGAGAAGGATTTTAGAACAATAAGACGTTCATTAATTAACGCCTAACGGCTCACCTGCCTTCACATATCAATAGGAGAGTATTTACATTTTTTCTCATTGTTTTCACCAAATGCAAATACATTAATTGTTGGAAGTAAACGATTCCATTCATGGTATGACGGCGGTTTCGGTAAAAAAAAAATGAAACAAAAAAATGAACAGCCCCATATAGGGTTGTCCACTAGAAAGACCTTGAACCAAGGGCGGTAAACTGATTCATCCAAAGTATACGATGCCTTCCAAGGGGGGTTCTGTTGTACATGTGGCTTTGTCGTTTGTTTTAGAGCGACCCCATCACCTGTTTTCTGCGGGACACTCTCGCTGTCGTATTTCGTCACTGTCGCTGGCACAAATGTCACCCTTTTTTTGTCAGTTGCTGTCGGCTGTCCGCGGTCTTTTGCAAGAAGATTGTGGCCACATTTTGCGATCATGTCGCCTGTCGGCAAAACCCCTTGGAAGGCCTCGTATATGCCATAAAGTATCGAGTCCAGTAAACAAGCTTCAGGATATACGGCACCTGGGGGTGACTATAAAGGGGTAAAGACTGATTAATTTAAGCCTTTAACTCAGGCACAGCAGACCATGTCGACCATCACCTCTGCGGTCAACATGAGTTTTTAATAGGTAACGAGAAGTTACACGCCTGAGCCTATTTTCTCACTTTTTATGAAACGATTTACATCAGTTATAGTGACATGTTTGATTATTTCGCGTCAGTTTCGAAAAGAAACACAAATTAATGATTTCAGTTTAGTTTTCGGATAAAACCTAATTTATTTTCCCTGCTCCCGCTTTATTTGCAGAAGAGAAGAAAGAAAGTTTGCTTACGGACAACTGTTTCACACAAGAAACAGCTAGCAGTAAAATAAATAACCCTCGATCCCATGCATGGAAGAATCTGAGAGCCATCCGAGATCAGTATCAATCGGCCACTGAAAAACAGCTTATGTTGCCCTCTGTTTTGATTTTATCATCAAGCGATAGGGATCAAAACGTGCTGTAAAAAGCGGGAAGAAAGAAAGAACAAGTTGTGATCTAGAAGATCTTTTCATACATGCGTCATATGCCCTTATGCTATTAAAAGGGCAAATTGACATCCTGTTTGCGATAACGCTTATAGTACACCGGGATTGATCAAACAACAAAATAAGAAATGAAGATTGCCTTTTAAGTAATAATGATTTGAATACTTCTGTTTGCTGTCGTTGCAGGCTTAATTTTCGTTTCCGATCTCGTCGAATCCATAGCAAGAAAAATAAGGATATATCCAAATAGGGCCTCTTTAACTCTGTGTAAACAGTTTGGAGACAAAAGGCGTTCTTCACAACAAAATTGATATAAGAAGGAAATCAATCTTTGACCGGATTCCGCTAATACCCTAAATGACACAACACAATATTGCTTTTTATCTGTAACAAGGATTGTATTTAAAAGCAGGCTATTCCGCCAGTATTCATTTTATTTGGAGTTCTCAGTTGAATTTGAGGAAGACTCCTAAAAGAGTTGTTCTTGAGATCTTGACGATTCAAACAGCCGGGATAAAAGATTGCAAATCATTGTAAGTTGATGTCATAGTAAGATGTACGTACACTTTAGTCAGTTTACTGCGAGGCCATACTGTCTTTTTTCAGTTTTTTACGGAATTTGGGATACTGAAGGAGCCTTCTTTATCTCTATGCAAAAGTAACGCGGCATGTTTTTTGTCGAGAAGTTACTTACTCCTCGAGATATATGGAATGTGATGCGGCAAGATAGATAACTTTTTTAAAAAAAAGGCGACGGCCTAAGTGCCGGATTTTCCAAGGGTAAAGTTTCAGTGAGAAAAGGTCCTAGAGAATATAAAACTTAAGAGTGAAGGACAATTAATATCGATTTTGCTTTAAAATTGCAAAACTATGAAAACAATGAAGAAAACGAACTAAACGGCAAGTGGATCGATCAACTTGGGCTATTCGATTCAGCAGCGAATTGCACCTAGATGCAAAACTGAAATATTCTTCCCGACAGGCGTTCTGGTCTCAGTTGTTCAAATCCCGGATAACTCTATCCGATGCCGGGATAAGTGGCTGCCCAGTAGTTTCGATGTGTGGAAAGATATCCGTATTACACCATTTCACCATGTATACACGCAAAGTCTTCAAATCATGTATTGCGAAGTACACATGTCGGCACAAAAAAACATCGGCAAATGTTTTACTTCGCCGAGTATATTATAAACGCCAGATAATGACTCATCCAACGGATCAAGTTTCCAGTCCTCAAAAACTGGAACCCTGATGTCAGGCCAAAGAACAGCCTCTGCCCGCCGGAAGACTTTCACTCCCTGCCCAGCGCTATCCATTCTTCGAACAACTGGGGCCTGGAGCTCAGCAATTCTACCGTTGCAATTACGTTGCTCAGATACATAAGTAACTTCAAAATATGAAGAAACTGGTGTTCGTAGAACAGCTGACAGGTACAAAGTTTAACAATGTTCGAGTCCTGCTCAGGCCTGCATTCTTTTTACTGAGGCTTTATTGCAAGTGCTTAAGTTGCTCACTTCACCGCGATGATCAAAATTCCACCATTACATCTCATATCCGCAGTAAAATATATGACATTACATATACTGTATCCCCTCTCGTGAATTCACCTCCTCCCGGACATCATACAAACTCTCAATTGACCAACTCCTTCATGGCTTAATAGCTCAGTTGCTAGAGCGATGTGTGCACCCGGTGATGAATGCGAGTCCCCTTCAAGTCTGGATTTTTTCTTTCAGGCTTCATTGCAACTGATTAACTTGCTCACTTCACGGCGATGATCTAGTGCAGTATTATTTTCCTAGTAATCTCTCAGATAACAAAAGTGATGTTCTAATGATTTATCTGACCTTTCGTTCTCTTCTCTTTTACAGAGATGGCTCCAGCGCTTCAATTGCTGCTCTTCACTGCAGCTCTTTCATCTTGCAAAATTTTGTGTAATGCTGAAGTACTTAGTGGAGTGATCCCAGCATTCGAAAACGCGGACAGGAAACTTGAGACCGAGATGAAGTCACTTCGCAATATACTGGGCGCTTTGACCCGACAAGTCATGCTGCAGCAAATGTTCGTTGAAGAACGCATCAGGTCTGATGGTGACTCTGGAGTGAAACAAGTACGCCACGTTAGCGAAGGAACGCGCAACTACTTCTCAGAGACCCATGGAAACTCCAGAAGGGTCCTATCCATCCATGAACACGCCAATAACATCCGCACTGTTGGCATGGGTGAATTCATTGCGGTGCTGAATGGAGTGGAATTCAGAACGAGGCACAACGATTACCGACTGTTCATGGCACATAGAAACAGCAAAGACTACCATGCAACAGAGCCGATTCAATTCCCAGATGTACCACCAGAAGTTCAAAGTAAAGCAACCGTTGACGAGCAAATTGTTGAAATGCGCGAATGGTTTAAGGCATGGAAAACTCAAAATTATACAGTCCGAGATTACCGCAATTATTTCAGACCAGTACTTTGCTACTTGGAAGGCGCATGGACCACAGCAACAGAAGACATCGATGAACCGTTTGAAAGCGACAGACACTTTATTGATGCTGCAACCTGGTTCGACCTACAAGAAAAAGTTCGCTTTACCTCTTACACCGGACGGAAAGATAATCTTGAGAACTTTTCCTTCCTTCCCACTGCTATCATAGATATCATCAACGGAACGATCCCAGTCTTCGCTCAGTGGAATTATCGTATTTTGTGCCACCCAATAAGTAGAGACATTCCCTTGAACAGGTTACGTGTAGTTGACGAGTTCCACGCAAGGCTTCCTTTAGGACGAACGTACGAAGATCTGGCTTACTCTAGAGCAGCAAGATTCCAGCTTAATCCCAAAGACTCGGACACCTGGTCTGAAAGCTACAATAATCCAAAATTTACGCTACTAGACGAGATTATGAGTGAAATTCCAGGCATGGATAACTACCAGGGAAATTTGACGGATAACGCGTTCGAACTGGCCGCATATACCCTTGATCCAAAGAAATCTGGTGAACTGAACGCCGCATACTATCACCGTTGGTTTAAAGTCCAGGCGAAGGGCGCAATGGGTCAATCCGTGAGGCATCGAGGCTTTGCAGATGAAAACTTGTTCATGGCTATGACAACACAACCGAAGGCAGCAGGAATGACCCTTGAGATCTGCAAGGGCTCAAAATGGAGACCAACCTGTAAGAGAATCAACCAGAAGTTCTCGTACGCCATTCCACTTGAAATAATCTATCTGACTCCCCTTAATAGCTGGAACCCATTTGATCTAGAGTATAAAGGCGACGAGAAGACGCCCTACGGAAAAACGGTTTATCTTGGTGGTCGTTATGGAGGACGAACACCCGAAAGGGCTTACAATGGCACCAACAGCAAGAAGTATTATCTGACCCCTTCAGCTTTCTTTTCAGGAGGAGAAGTAAGTGCTGATGCAGCAGATACCACCAGAAACTCTGTCGGAGTCTTGGACAGACATGGTGACGTTAGGATCACTCGAGCCAGCGGGACACGCATCTTCCTCCCACCCATTACAGGTATAGGTGCCTGTCGTCAAAGGTATCCCATTGCGCCCGTGCATGGAGAGGGAAGCGCTGTTTGGAGAGAACTTGAAGCGGCCAAAGACATTCTGATGAAGTCTAAAACGTACGGGGTCATCTACAGAGAACCACTAGGAGGAGGCTCTGGCGTTGTACCGACTGAGGCCGTGACGAGACTTCTGACACTGAAAATGGAAGACGCAACTAAGACTCCCCCTGGGGCACACACCCATGAAATCACACTGACTCAAGAACAGGTGGAAGCAGCCCAGGCAGGAAAAGTAATTCCTGATATAATGACAACAACTGGAGCTAGCCACGAGCACACCATATCTGTTCAATGGAAAAAGGGGAAATGGCGGATAACAAGATGCGACGAATACGATAGCGGGCGTTTTCGATGCCGGGACCGACATGGCATGTACTTGATTGTGAATGCTAATGATTAGAGCTAAGATCGGCTTTGCAACGTTCAGGTATCGCTTGGAGCACATTAAGGGGGCGTTCAATTGACTCTTGGGTATTTAACTCCTCATAAAACCAAACCAAAACAAAACGCAAACACAAACAAACAAAAGAGAGAAAAACAAAACTCTTACCTGGAAAGAAAATAGTCTTTGAATATCCGTCATTGTTACGACTAGTCATTTAAGACGAGATACCTGCGTACAATACTGACATCACGAGTGAACGCGTGAGCCCGTTCGCTCATGAACCTTTTTAAGGATTCGAGTTTGGTGTTTGTTTGTTGACATACAGTTACCTTCAACGGAAAATACTTTTGCTTTTATTTTTTGGCCAATCGCAACGCGTTCTTAGCCGGTGCTAGGACAAGCCGGAGCAATTTCTTGTTCCGTCGTTGTAAAAGGTCCTGTCATGCATTGCCTTTAAATAGAAGTTGGGAAAAATAATATGAGCATAACTAGTGGGAAAATAAAAGAGTGAGTGGACATCATTTGCCTCAATGAAGGTTTACAGCCGATAGCAGGTTTCTCTCGTTAAAAGACGAGGTAATTCCCCCATGAGGATCAAGAGACGCTGCCAAAGTAGCGTGTATTCGATGGGCTACCAAAAGAGTATACTGTTGGAACTTTTCTCTGTCATGAGAAAACAGGAAAAGATATTCTATATTCAAAGATAATTTTCAACTCGATGACTCGAATGCTACATACTAGGGGAGGGGGGTAGCCCCCTTATTTTCGTGAGCCGTGATCGGCTTTTTTTTTTCCTGTGAAATGTGAAATGGCTAACTTTTTTTCCTCGTGAATCGTGATTGCCATAGCAATCGTTAGGTGTGGTTTTGCAAAATTATTTTCCGTCAAACGAGAAATACATGTTTAATTCGCCGTGAACTGCGATTTTCATTGTCTTCGTTTTCGTGAACCGTGAAAGGACCGTTTTACTTTCCGTGAAACGAGAGGCTAGACCCCCCTTAACCACCCAAAGGAAATGGGTCGTCGGAGCTATTGATATGAGGAGTTGACAGCGTAAACAGAGAAACTCATTTATTTACAACAGTGCCTTCTAGAAACCTCAAAGATCAAAATTCACCATGTGTCATCAAATACTCGAGCATAATGGTGACCAAGTCTTTCAATATTATTCACAAAAATGGCCTTGACGACTTCCTTCTGTGTCTTGAATGCGGCACCTGTGTGAATCAGTACAATAAACCCTGTCATGATCAGCCTCTCTAACCTCTGTCAGTTGTATAGTGTAAGGATATGAAAATAACCATAAACGTGACAACAAGTACTGTGTCAAGCCTCTACCTTGTTGCCATCTTTGCCGCGTTGCCTCTGGGGTCATGGCCGAACTTGGAGGTGGAAATTCCTGACGAAAAAAATTAAACATGAAGAAGCAACTTGGGGAAGTGAAAAAAAAAAATTGATGTCAGTTCCTCAGCTTACGACGTCATGTCTCTGTGTTCCCGACAGGTTAAACTGTAGGAAATTCTGCGTTTTACAATTGCCGGGTTGGCTACAACACCATATATAACGTGAAACGTTGTGCTAAAAGGCAGCTTAAAACAGCGAATGATGCATGGACCCACTTCAGAGGGCAAAATACCAGGCGAATGTTTGTGAACGAGATTTCAGAAGCGTTACTTTGACACGACCT
>BLFK01000383.1:1831567-1836567 GCA_014634185.1 Astreopora myriophthalma | reverse complement strand
TCACTGGTATCGCTTATTTTCAATTGGTATCGTTTTCTAGGTATCGATTCCCTTAGTACCGCTATGGGCCGACTTACCGTTCGACAGTGAACTTGAGGCTGTCATCGTCTGGCCAATCAAAAGTGATGGGAACAACATCAGGACAAACCATCTCCATTAACAATAGAGCTAAAGAATCAACGTATTTATGATGAAGAGTTAAGCTTGCATTGTCGCGGTCTTCTTGGTCACAGATGCAACACAGAGTGAAAACCATATCTGTGAACAACTGGCTGGTCTGAAGCCATGATTGAAGCTGAAAAACAAAATACATCTTGCTATCAGGTTAGCCGCGAAACGTCAGTCGATGTCATCAACAACAGGCTAAGGACGGCACTCCGGCATCCCGGGGGAAACTCTTTCTTCTGTAATCATCAAATTACGATACGACTACGGCCGACCTGTTAGATCAGTTGGAAGACCACTGGACTTTGGTGCGGGAACTCTAGGTTCGAATCCCGGCCGGACCAACAGTCAGGGTCTTAAAATAATTGAGGAGAATGTGCTGCCTTTGCTTAGACAACTGTAAATGGTTAGACTTTCTAGTCTTCTCGGATAAGGACGCTAAACCGTAGGTCCCGTCTCACAACCCTTGTTCGTAAATAACTTTGTGGGACGTTAAAGAATCCACACACTGTTCGCAACGAGTAGAGGAGGTAGACCCCGGTATGGTGGTCCGGTCTGGTCTGTGTGTGGTAGACCACTATATGACTGCCTACACCAAGTAGTTACCCTGTGTAATCTCTCTTGGTTCAAAGCATTCACAACTTCACAGATAGGGGGCCCGTTTCTCGAAAGTCCCTAAAACTTTCTGGGCCTAAAAAGGGCAACTGATTTTTTAAAACTACGATCTGTTTAATCTGAACTGATCTTTTAACACATTTTTAACATAAAAAATGTAAAATAATGGCCAGGTGTCATGCCTCGAAACGTCTCTGCCCTTTCGAAGATACAGAGGACATTTTGGCACCCGAAATATGCCGAGTTGTTCAAGGCAGTGGTTATGACGACAATAACTTAAGTGTTATAGCGCTGACCCTGCTTTGAACAACTTGGCCCTGGTTTCAACGTCGGCAGACAAGTCCACGAGAAATGCATTCACTCTAGTGTTTTTATGCCAATCTGAGTATAAGACACAAAGTAATTACTCCTACCGATGACAGCAGACGCAGGTCATCAAATGACACAATCACATCTGAAAGACACGACTGAAAGACGCGCTGCTCGCGCCAAAAAACGCGAACAACTGTCGCTATTGAGGACATGCGACAGTCGTGCCGTGTAATTGGGCCCTCAATAGCTTGAGATTTTTTAGCCCATTACTAAGCCGTGTAATAAGAAACGATAATTGAAAGAATAGCAAAACCCGTGAGTCATGCCAGTAGAAGCTCTCGCAAGGTCTCACATCATTGATTGGCTTGCTACCCTACTAGACAACAAGAAAACCAGCAAACAGAAACAATCCACCTAACCCTAAAAACAATAGCAGCTGCCACACTAGAGGGCCACGGTAGAATAACAAGCGTGCGAGAGCCGAAATTGAGTGAAAAAAACAAACAAAAAAAACAAACAAACAAACAAAACATGAACTCAAACAGAAGTGATGAAATAACAAACAAACTCTCATGAGGGCCTCACCTCGGTTCTATCGAGTGTTTTTGCGCGGTTGCCCTTTTCGATGTCGCCAACTATTCCACTGAAGAACACGGAGGAAGGAGTTAGCGGCAGGTGAGATGAGATGTGAGGATTTCTGTTCCTCTCCAGTAAAGAAACTTTGATTTTCGTCAGACCCGTTTCCGATTCACGCGGTTCACCTGTGGTAAAAGAAAAAAAAAATGGATTGTGAATAATGAAATAATTAGCCAGTGGCGGATCCAGACCTAGAGGTGATGAGGGTGGGCGTAGCCGCTCTCAAAATTTCTTTTCGCCCTTTGGCGTTTTTCTCGATTTTGAGGTAGCTTTATCATAATCAAAGACTTGTTCCGAAAATAAGGCCCCCCTCTCCCCTTGATCCGTCACCATTGGTGCAATGACAGTCTATTAACTATAACACGCAGTACACACTTGTTAATTCAAGCCTTACTTCCAGTTATTTTAAAGTACTAAGTACTATAGTCCTGACCTGAAGAAATCCCACCAAATAGATGAACATGTTCCTGTGGAAGAACATAGAATACAGTCAAAAAAGCTTGTCAAAGTCAAGGCACAGAATAATTTAGCCCGCATAAGAGGCGTTTATTTAGCCAAGCGAGGCAAAATAAACGCCTGAATTATGCAGGCTGAATGACCTTAGACAACTGTTCGTTCTACTAAAGTTGAATTCAGTTGCACAAGTTTACGATTGTCTGACAAGTCGCAAAATAACGTTTCAGTAAGTATCAAGTACGTGCGAAATTTACACGACTTCCCGGATTTCCACAAAATAAAAAAGACCAGCTTTTCCACTTTCTGTTAACGAATTTCCCCTGCATGTCACGAGGGACATAAGAATCGCATGTTAGCACCAAATAGAGCGGTTTTAATTACGTGTTGTAAAACCAAAACCAAATTAATTAATACGTTCTGAAGCACATACACCTTTCAGTCAACCACAAAGTGAATTAATTCACGACTTGGTTTTGCCAGCCAATGAGAGCGCGAAGGAAGTAAAGGCCGCCGGCGCGAAGCGCGGGAAAACGAGAGTGACCAAGACGTCAACATTGGTCGCAAAATGGAGGTTAGGTGCCCGGGGAAACCAACCCAACACTTGCCTAGCAACCCCAGCCCCACGATGTAAGACCGCCTACATGGACTGCAACCCAGCCACGAGCCCCCCACACCCACAGAGAACACAGGCACCCGTCACACTGAAAAGAGTGAGCCATTCCTCGAGTAAAAGACATTTCTCGAGTGTTCTCAAACGTCCGGAGTGTTTTATCACAGTGTAATACACGGCTTAGGCTTCTTCATTTGCTTTATGATATAGAGGTAATGTGGCGAAAAACAATAAAACACGCTTTTTCTATGTTTTATACTCTGATAAAACATGGGTTTTTGACCAATCAGAGCGCGCGTAGGATCCTATCTATATTATAAATATATATACATATGGTGTCTATCTATTTTTCGTACACTTCCACTGAAATTCTCTTTTCAGTGTGACGGGTGCCTGTGTTCTCTGTGGGTGTGGGGGGCTCGTGGCTGGGTTGCAGTCCATGTAGGCGGTCTTACATCGTGGGGCTGGGGTTGCTAGGCAAGTGTTGGGTTGGTTTCCCCGGGCACCTAACCTCCATTTTGCGACCAATGTTGCTAATGGTTGGTTGAAAAGTTCGCGCAAGTTGTTTGATACAATAATAGAGAAAAACCAAAACCAAAACGACAGAAATTCCGTATTTTTTTCGACACTCAATCGAAAACTGCTCTAAACTGCTGACAACAAGTAATATTTAACGAGAGCCAGTCACGAGGCTCGTTAATATTACTCCTTGCTCGCATATCGCTCCTTTTACCTTTTGCAAAATCTCTTCGACAAGTAGCCTCATCAAATACAGTCTACATCTGTCGTCTTCAGAAAGCAGAAGAAAGAATTTTCGGCATAGTTTGATGCACTTCACGGTGTCTGCGGAACAAAAGAAATTCCTTAATGTCGCCGTCAATTAACAAAACTTTCACGCTTAAGTCTACGAAGCTGGACCCTTGTTTTGGCTTTCCCTCGGTGTAAAAACCTGTGAAAGTTTTTCTATGTTTGAATTGTTGAGCAATTTTGAAGATCTATTGAACCTATACGCCGTATTAAAAAATGGCGCCCAATTGATTCTTTTGTGTTCATGTAATATTACACCTCCAAGCTTTATTTCTGAGCAAAAATTATTTTCAGTTCAGCACATGCTGACCAGGTTTGGTAGGCTAATTTTCATAAAGACTAAAGAACAATTTCTTGTCCGTCATTTATGAATACGGTGTATTAAGTCTACAATTGAAACAATAGAATTCAACATGGCCACCTAGGCTTTTCTAAGACAGAAATTAAAGAAATGAAACTCATTTAGTCTCACCCACTATCGTCCCATTTTGATTTGCCAGCGTATGGAGTAATTTGTAAAAGAATCCAACAGAATTACTGCACAATTTCATGGCCGTGGAAACTTTATCTGGCAGAGGTTTGTGGAAGTCTAGAAGAAGTTCAAGGGACTTTATAGAAACGTCCAAACTCTGATGCAGCAGCCAGTTGGTGAATACGATGTGATGCTTTTGAAGGGACGATGACAAGTTTGACCTGCAAAATAAAGAAACTGAAAAAACGCTGCAGATCGCTTTAAGAGTCGTACATCCGATCTTTTGTTAAATGACATAAATCGATTGTGATGGCTAAAGGAGAATAGGGAATGCGTTAACTTTTCGACCACCAAATGCTTGCGATGCAATCAATGATAAAAATATGAGAAGAGGCCGCGTGGCATTTCGATGAAATCATATATAAAGAGTTGATAAAGATAAATAAGATAAACAGGAAAAATTAAAGAACACAATGGGAAAAAGTTATTTAATTTGAATCCCTGAGTGTTCAGCGCAATGAAGTGTGACTGTTGGTGATAGTCATTCCCGGTTAGTAGAGTTCTCTCACGTGAGAAACCTCTGCTAGCAGGGAATGATCACCGACTGCAGTGACAAAAGCGGATAGAATCAGTCTGCATGTTGAAAATCGGATTCATGTCCCGAGTCCAGTGCATCGGCGTATATCTGGCAGTACAGCTTTACTTGACATTTCTTCGGGATGGAAGGGTCCTTCACAGGTTTGACGCTGTACTCGTTTTTCCGGTGCAGTGTTCATGGTTACGTTGGTGCAAATGTCGCCTAATGCAACCAAAGTACTCGAGTCTTTCTACGCAAGTGCTGGAAAGCATTGTTTTCTGTTCACTTGTGATTAGGCTTTCTTTGGAGTTCTCTTGTTGTTGTTGTTGTTGTTTTTTTTACATCATTCT
>BLFK01000383.1:1824067-1826567 GCA_014634185.1 Astreopora myriophthalma | reverse complement strand
AAATGTGACCTGCAAACAGAAAGGGATCAAAATTAAAAGATTTTGAAAAGTGATAAAGTCAAAGGATGAAACAGAAATGACACCAACATATACTACCTACCCAATATGAGCTACAACCCAGTCCAGATGAGGAGAGCTGTTCATCGCTATTTGGAGCAGACACTGTACACAAACGTCAGCCTGGCCACGCCCAACCCTAATGAAAATAATGGTTGTAAGGGGAACTGTAACAATGCAGATATCTTGCTAATTAAGTTGACCATTTTGGTCCAGTTGTTTTGAAACATGGAAAACTATGCAAATGTTTCTTTTTCAGAGATTAAACTTGACAACTACTGTACCAGATACTGCTCTTGTTCCTGTAATAATTAAAAGGAAACAAACAGGGAAAAGAGAAGGAAATGTGACAAGGAAAGTTTCGACTAACATCTTTGCACTGCAGTGGATTGCAATATCCATTAACCTCTGAACAGCAGGAAACAACATCCATTTATGAAGACCCTCACTAAGTGACAAGGCAATACTGACACCTGTCAGGAACAAAACATTTCCCTGGTGAAAAATCTCACAGGATCTTTGAGGATTCTTAAAGATCTTCGAGGATCTGCTAAAGATCCTTAGGGATAAGAAAGTTTTAAAGATCTTTGAAGGATCTTGGAAGGATCTTTGAAGATCTTTTAAGGATCCTTAAAGATCTTTAAAGATCTTGGCAAGATCCTTAAAGATCCTTAAAGATCTTGGCCAAGATTTCTGAGGATCCCTGTTAAGATCTTTATCAGAATCCTCAAAGATCTTTGAAGATCCTTAAAAGATTTTCACCAGGGTTATCAGTACTGTTAGCAATGATTTTTTATTGATGGAGGAATTTATTTTGGCTTGATTCTAGAATACCCCTTCACTTATTAGCATTGAATAGGGTGTATTGCTATCTACTGTATGTCTCATTCTTAAAGTGCCCATGTCATGAAAATTTTTATTTTCCTATTTGAAAGTCCATATTAAAAAATGAACTTCTGCGAAACAATTTGTTGATTCCAATGAAACGCAAATTTTCTTAAATTTTTTTTAAATCCTACTTTTATTTGGTACACCCCTTCTGCTCATCAGGGTTTCATGGGCTCGCTGTGACGTGTGCTTAACGCCAAAGTATCGATTCCTTTTCCAGGATCTGCTGTGTTGTTACATGGAGCGGCAATGAATCTTTCAGGCATTTTTACGCATCAACCCTACAAAAATCCTTATAGCGTTGATGTTATCACGTGTTAATTAATCTACGTGATAAGTCGAGAGAAGACTTGAGTGAGTGGTGTGCCAAGATGGTGGGCAATTTGAACGCTTTTAAAAAACCGTAGAAAATTTGCGTTTCGTTCGAATCGAAAATTTTTTTCGCAGAAGTTCATTTTTTTAATATGGACTTTCAAGTAGGAAAATAAAAATTTTCATGACATGGGCACTTTAAAGAAGACGGCAATATGCAAATAAGTGAAAAGGTGTTCTGAAATCACTCCTTTATTTTATGAAGGATCTTAAAAAGACATCATGCTAATTTTAGAAACTGGGCCAAGTTGTTTGAAACAGGGTTGCAATTGCTAATCCCGGCCTGGAATAAATGTGACCAAAAACAATAGGTTGTCATGGTTCCGTATTGACCCTTGAACTCCTAAGAGTGACTTTATAGATTTTACTCTGGCCAATATAATGCCAGGTGATTCTAGTCATCAATGAAACAACTGGGCTCAGTAAACAAGGTTAACATTTCTTTCAACAACTTGGCCCTGGTTTCATAGTTAAAGGGTAGTGTAATGTCTGCTTACCTCTTCTACCATTATTTCTTGTGACAACTTGTCCAAGAAGATTTAAAGACCACTGTATAAAGTTGTAATAGATCAGCATACAAAAGGAAAAGCAGTGTCAGGGCACTGAAAGTGTTTTTGTAAAGTTTTTATCCCTTCTTGCTGTACATGTACTTAGAATTTAAGCTTAGTAAAGCAAAAGCTCGCATGATTATAATTTCCATAGTAGAAAAGTGTGGCAGTCAGGGAGCAGTGTGAAAGCATACAAAAAAGGATATTAAGTTACCTGGCAAATCAGTGGAGCCCAGGCAGTGGGATTATTATCAACAAATCTGCGAACAACCTCACTGACATTTTGAAGGGCCGATAGTAACCCTGGATCCAAATCATCTGGGTGTGCTGCGGTACCTGCCAAAAAAAACTAATACAATCAATGTAGGTAAAAAAAGACCACCCCATGTTGGTGGTGGTAAAAAAATCTGTGGTTCCTGAACTGAGCTTAACAAGTCCAGTGTCAATGCTTAAGCATATAATACATGTATTATTATTAAAAAAAATGTCATGAAGTGATAAAAAAATTACCAGATAAAGCTTGTCGTTCTAACTCAACAACATATTTTTGCACCGCTTCATGAAATACATCACACAGTTGCTCCAGGACAGCATGCCTTGCACAAGGGAGCGAGTGAAGCAACACAATCGCACAT
>BLFK01000383.1:1796567-1819067 GCA_014634185.1 Astreopora myriophthalma | reverse complement strand
GATCTCATTTACTGCTGCCAATCATAATTGCAATATTAACAGTTGGTGGAGAGTTAGAAACAAACCAGTGAAGTGGATTGAAATCTGCAATTGCATCATGCAATATGCAGGTTTGTATCAGAAGCTGGGACCCAGGTACAGGCACCCGTCTACTTTAAAGGGAGTACCAAGCTTCCTTTAAGTGGGAAATTGAAAAATGTCAGCATCAATTCACATGGAGTACCTGGCTACTCAACATCAGATACCCTTCTAACCTAAAAAAAAAAAAGGAAAAATTAATGCTCAATGTGGCCATTTGACTTGGTCTGCTCAACTGTAGTGGTTGACAGCAGTGAAGGAAACATTGAAATTTGAACTTAGGGGGTCTCATGATAAGGGGCAGGGTTGGTGTATTGGTGAGGGCACTTTCCTTCCACCAATGAGGCTCAAGATCAGTTCCTGGACATGACTTGATATGCGAGTCGAGTAAATGTTGGTTCCTTATTCTGCTCTGCAAGGTTTTTCCACAGGTCTGCCTGTTTTCCCCTCCTAAATTAGTGCGTCAGTGCTAAAGCCCATTTGCCCTAGCTGAAAGTTAATTTTTTGATGTGTGCAGTACATCCCCTCAGTTTGAGAGGTTCTTTTGTGGATGAGATTGGAGGGGCTCACAGGTGGACAGTATTACTGAAAATTTCATTTGTGGTAATTAAGCAATGTGTCTGGTGCAAAATTCAGATGAAAGGGTCTCTGAAGACAGTGCTGTTGACTTGACAGAGGTCATTGCAGAGGAAAATGAGATCATTGAAGAACTCATAAAGAGAGGTATTTCTTGTTGTTGTTGTTGTTTTTTTCCTTTTTTAACTATTAAAGATGTGCTGCCTTAAAATCTTCATGCAGTGCAGGCAGGTACATGTATGTTTTCTTGCTTCTAGGTTCTGTATTGTCCAAGTCTTTTTGACATGGTCAATGTTTACTTCTGCATTGTAGGTGTGAAAAGCTTTGAAATGGCATTAGAACACTGGTATGAAGCGGCAGAATACGTGATGACACGACGAGGGCAAAATAGTCCACAGGATGACGACTCGGTCTTTGAAGCTGAGGAAAAACTCAATGCTTTGATTTCTGGCTCTAGAAAGCTCCGTAGAGTTATTGAACAATATGATCTTTCTATAATACCATTGCGACGTGCCCCTAGCCACATGATAACATGGATTGATGATGAGAGTGTTCAGGAGCAGCTACAGTTAGAGATGAGCAAAGACACGCTGGATGATGACAGCACCTCTGATGCAGAATCATTTGTATCAGCATCTGACAATGCACAGTTAGAGGTAGTATAACCAGTAATATTGCTAACTTAGTATCACCCAACTAGTGGACTAATGCAAATCCTGCATTTTTATTGGCTATGCTACTAGATGACTATTAGTAATAGTCCTTGAGTAGCGAAAAGCGTGACGCTTTCTTTTGTTTTGTTCCCAATTAAATATTTCTTCAACTTGCATTTGCTAACTTTATTATTGCCTTTTCTGTCCGACTAGTTGGGTGATACTAAAACAATTAGACCCTTCACCCTCAAGGGCCACGGGTCAATAGCCGTGCAACTAAAAGTGTTGTGCAACTAAAATTGCTATCTTAAGACACACTTTAAGGTACACTTTTTGGCCGTGAACTCAAGGAATTAAACGTAATGGAATCCTGCTGAAATTATTTGTTACTATAGGAAATAAAGGTAGTTTGGACTTTACTTGTAGTTTGATGATATCACTGATGAGAGACTTGCAAATGAGTCCCACCGACTCAAAGTGTTCAGAGAAGCTGTGCTGAGAACAGCTGGCAGTCACAGGTTAGCTTTCCTTTTGTACGCAAAGCATTCCTGTTGCATACATGAATTGTGGAAGCTGTCTTACTGTCAAAACCAGCTCAAGTGTGCCCCCTACCTACATGTAGATTCTATTAAATGGAGCATTTGAAGTTTGAAATTCCCAGGTGGATAGGTTCGTTTTAATATAGGCTTGTTCAGGGATGCAGAGAAAAATTCCGCGCGAATTTTTCCGCCTGTTTGCATGGTAAGATATTATCTGCGCATGGGCATATGCAAATTATATGTTAATTCAAGCGCATCTACCAGGTAAAAATCTTATTAAGATCTCAGAAAAAAATAATTAATTTTTATTTAAGTTTCTCAGGTTCTTAACTATGTCTTATTTCTTGTGTAAGATTCTTACAAGAACCTCATAAGATCTTGTAAGGTGCAAGTTTTGAGCGATGGACAGTGCTGAACATAATTATGCAGTGACCTCATGTAAGCATCCTCAGCTGCATCCTAGGTTCTAAGCCCCCCCCAAAATGAAGTCACTGGGAATACAATAAAGGCCAGAACAAGTTTTTCTCTCTTTGTTGTCATCCTTTTGCCTTCAACTTGCAGCAATTCACCCCAGACCTTTATTAGCACCATTTTTCTCAACATTTGCCCACGATTTGACCAAAAACAAAAAACAAAAACAAAGAAGTCTTTTCACTTATATGTACCACACAATTGTGTGCAGCCCTTAGTCTGAAAAAAAAAAAATCCATTGGAACAGGATGTTGCATCTGAAATTGCTGCAGCTGTAAAATCCAATGTCCTGTGCATTCATCCACAGTCACCTGGAATTTTATGTGTCAGGCTTGCAGCATTACATTCGTCATGAAATTCTTTGCCGAAAGATGAGGTAGGGAAGTGTCACTTAATGTGTCATTCTACAGTTTGTAAAGTTCTGCTTTACCCTATCTACATGTATCATACTGTTATACCTACTGTACCTATCCAAACCGGTCTGTTATGTGATGATTTTGAGTGTGAGTGAAAAAAATATGTGGCAAGAAAAACTGTTTCCCTCAAAACATATTTTTCAAGCGAATGAGTGAAACAATTTTTCTGTGTGAAATTGATGCTCACATTAAAAAATGAAACTTCTTTTTTTTGGCTGCCCTTACCTCATGCATTTTTTATTCTACGTGTATTTCACCAGAACGAATGTTGTAGGATGTGAAAGTGACACAGAGTTCCTGGCAAAAGTATACTGCCTTCGACAGGCTTCGAAGGTTTGATGACATAATATCTTTACACTTTCCAGCAATGTGTTTTATCGACAAGTCTTTCAAAAAGAATGATTACTTCAATGTGTAGATGTACCGTGCTTGTGTTAGGAGATAGTTGTTTTAATTGAGTCTGTGGTCACGGGAACTTATGAACTGTGATGATTTGACTCAGGATCAGTTTGCAAGGAAGAGGTTAAAGTGTATCATTGATGGAAGAAAATGCAACCAGATTAACTCAGCCTCATAATTATACAAATTCTCGTGCCATGCTTCTTGTATATTAGGAACTTTTGCACAGGTAACTCAATGTGGGGCAAATATAATGAGATCACTCTTTACAGTATGTTGGTTCAATTTGCATTTAATCAGACCTTAATAGTCATTATTTTGTCAATATCATTGTTTTTCAAGATGGTGTTTTCATCGACTGAAACTTGTCAGTGGTTTATTGACAGTGGTCGGCAAGTTATTTCTGCTGTTATTGAAAGTGCGGCTAAGGTACCATTTTCGTATCCAATTCAGGGCATTTTGTAGCTGCTCACCGTAAACATATTTGTACATATTTACATATTCATTTATTTTTTCAACTTGACATGATGATTTTTGTTCCATAACCTTCCACCACTTCAAATGACTGTATTTTGTCTCACACACACACACACACATGTAGAGCAGCATTCCTTCCTTTTATGTTGCCCAAAATGCCTAATAGATGAAAAACAGTCTTAATTTTCTTTCTTACATTTGATGAGTAAGAGATTGAACTTTGAAATTACATGTATACCATTTGTTGTTAGGTGTCTCAAACTAAAGATTCTTTTGCTCTTTCAGCTTAAATTGTGGCCAGTTTACGTTGCAGTAAGAATATTTTCAAACTAACAACAATACTTTACTGTTCACTTAGGACCCGTCTGACTTTCAAGCTGCATTCGATGAATTGATTGAATACACATCATCAGCTGATAACTGGAAGCAAATCAATGATGAACTCGTTGCAAGAGGGGTGAGACTGTGAATTTTCAATGTTTTACCTTCTGCATTAATTTTATGTTGTCAGCAAAGTTTGTTTGTTTGTTTTTCTGTTTTTGCTTGTTTCAGGTGAAAGACATTTCATTCTATGATGTACTTTTGGACTTTGTACTGTTGGATGCTTTTGATGACCTAGAGACTCCACCCTACTCAGTAGCTACTGCGGTTCAAAACAGATGGCTGTCAGCACGTATCAAGGAGACTGTGAGTAAAACAACAATAAAGATAAAAAGCAGCACATGAGATAAATGAGGGGCTTTATGCATAAAGGTGTGATGTTGTTTAATTTATTTTGTATTTTGTTTATGGTGACTGTCAAATCGTAGCCAAATGCAGAGAAATAGATGGAACTAAGGTTGTGCAACATGTTCGTTGCTGTTGTAGTTAGAAGTTTTTCATAGGTATTTCTTTGTTAAGCAGGTATTTAAAATTTTTTATAGCTGTAGTCTTAAGTCAACTGTTTAAAAACAGAGTTTGCTTCCTTTCCTTTCTTTTTTTTCTACTTTTCTCTCTTTTTCCTGTCTGTTCCCTTATCTCTTTCTTGTACCATTATTATAAACCCAACTCACCAGGATGTGGGAAAGAAGAAACTTACCTTTCACCGGGAAATTTAAAATTGAAAACAAGCGATTGTAAAACTCAGGTTTTTCCTTGCACGAACGGTTTCTTTGAAGAATTTTCAAACAAATTTGATTGTGAACAACACTTCCTGCCTTTTAAAGTTATCTTTTTGTAGCAGTGGAGGTTTCCGTTAATGGTTAATAGACCATTTCCGAATTGCTGTTTGCTTCGGTTCCAAAACGAGTCCTGGTGCACAACCATTCAAATGCAAATGAGTTTTGTATTTTCATGCAAATAAAACTCATTGTCATTTGAATGGTTTAGCACCAAGGCTCGCTTTGAAACAGAGGCAAACAGCAATTCGTAAATGGCCTGTTGTTTTCTGCTTCTTACCAGGCCCTAACCACAGCTATCTGGGGAGTGCTCAAGGCCAAAACCTCTTATCTCCAGGTTAGAACAATACGCCGTATTCCAAAATGGTACCCAATTCATTATTATTTTGTGTTCTTGTAAATTACACCTCCAAGCCTCATTTCAGCTGAGCAAAACTTCTTTTCAATTCAGCACCCGCTAACGCAGTTTGGTAGGCTAATTTTCTTAAAGACAAAAGAATGATTTATTGTCCGGCAATCATGAATACGGTTTATTTTGATCCATAACAAACGAAGACAGTAAAATTAATACCAATAGTAACAGTAACAGAATCTTAAGTAAAACAACCTTCATTATTTTACAGTCTTCACTGAATAGGCCTTCTTCACGATAGCGGCTATGATTGTTTTTAAACTGTCATGCACATTATCGGTCATACAAACTGCAATGAAAACGCTGGAAAGTCGACTTGACACAATGTTGAAGTAACATTGCCAAAAGCACACTTAAACATTGAAAATTAAATACCTATCATCAAAATTTAATCACTTTGACTTCCCTTCAATAGTCTCACTTCTTCACTTCTTCATGTGCGATTTTTTTTGTGTGCACAAAAACATCAAACTGACTAGTGTAATCGTTCTAGTTTCATGCTAAGGCTGTAGACATGCAATGAACATTAAAAAAAAAAACTCATCTGAAGATATAAAATATCCGTTGAAATCTCTCGACCTTAAGTTGTTTGTGCCCTGAGAAATGCGTAGTTTAATTTGCATAATGCCAACACAAAGCTATTGTGAATAAGGTCTATTGAAGGAGATCAAAATAGAGTGACACACAACCTCATTCCCAGGGTCTTGAGTATGCCATCCTCTGGGAATGAGATGTGCAACACAGCCTGCATGATGCATCGCCTTTAAGCAAGTTAGACGGTGAGCACTCTATCTAATGATGCAGGGCAGTACGCTGTACTTCTATCAATCTGTTGAAATGTCACAGTCGATCTCTTGTTTTGTTTTGATTCAGGATCCTTATGGCTTCATGGCGCATTTCTATGTCGTTGCTCAGTATGTATCACCTTTGCTTGCTTGGGGGTTCATGGGAACAGATGAGGAGCTGAAACGAGTCTGCAAATATTTCAAGGTGCGATACTTCACCACATTGGCAGAGTCTTGTGGGCTTTTTTTAACCAAACTTTTTGAGATTCTAGAAAACTGTTTCAGTTAGAGTGATTCAGATATATTTAGTGGTGACGGGAGTTGGCAGGTATTTTTGAGCTGGATGTCAAAAGTATTATGTGATTTTGTGATTGCTTTAGTACACTTTGTTTTTGTTTATTGCTAATTTTATTTTATTTTATTTTCAATGAAGCATTTCATTAGTACGCATTGTGGTATGGGCCAAAAAAATCTCGCTCCAATTTTCTCAAGCAATAGACATCTTTGGCTTTGGTATTTGTTTTCTTATTACAGACCACGTGACCATGCACTGGGGAATTGTTTCTTTCAAAGATTGCCATTGACTTGCTGGCAGGAAGGAAAATGATGAAAAAAAATAGTTCCTCTGTGACTGTCACGTGATCTAGATTTGGGTAATTAGCACGCAGAGCTAAAGAAGTCTATTAGAAGCCAATTGCTGGCTACATTTATTGGCTTGGAATTTTGATTGTCGTGTGTCGTGATTGGCCAGAGAAAGTTTTCACTTTTGGTGCACACGTTCATTTGAAAATCTGTGATTCAAGGACAAGGGGTCTGGGGGAAATGTTCAGCTTGCATCGTTTTATCATTTAGCTAACATACGGAGTTAACGAGAACACATTCGAGACGCTATGGCTCGCCTACTGTTGTATTATAATTTTGATTGTGTCTGTTTCACTTCAGACGCACACTCTCGGCTACATCAAAGACTTGTTTAATTTCGATACCGCCGATTATTCATCTGTCGAAAGCTTGTGTGACTCCATCGTAAGATTGGCAAAGGAAAGAGCTGGACTGTTGCTGAGAACACGTGATGATGCAACAGACCAATTGGAAACCACGGATCCATTTAGTCAAGTGGAGAGTTCGAACGTCCAAGAACCCTAAGAAGTTTAACAGAGCTGAGCTAATTGTATCGGTTTTGCCGGCACAGCTGGGGGGAAGCGTTTTTTAAGGAATTTGCGCGCTGTCTAAAGGTGCGTTCGATTGGCGTTATTCCGGACGGTTTGCAAGTCCTAGGAGAATTTAATCTAAAATTTAATCTTATTCCCGAATAGGGTCAATCGAACGCATCCTTAATGGAGTTAGCCTGCGCGGAAGCTCTCTCTCTCTCTCTCTCTCTCTCTCTTTCTGTCTCCAATCCTTCACCGGCCGAGGGATCTTCTGGCAGGCTCGGAAGTTTCATCGATGAAATAGAGCGCTTGGGAACAAAAAATACAGTAGTTAAAAAAGGAATTAATCAGCTCTGAATTCTAGTTGACAAATCATTCTTACTTTAATTAATTGATTAAAACAATCAATTAATTGTTTGTATAGAAGGAATACACTGAGTTCAAACTTGTAGGATGTGAGATTTTGTATAGATTAAGGCTTACACTAAAGTATTACAAAAGAATTGTGCTTTTTTTTTTAGCACGTCTTCGTTGTTTTGACGTAACTTTTTTTAGCCATGGTCGAGTTTGTCCATTTTGGCAGTTTGTCTGGGAACAAGAATCCCATGGTAAAGACTTGACAAACATGTAGTTATTTACAATTTGTAGAATTGTTTTGCACATTATTGGACTCTTTCTAGTCCCTTCCTTGTTTTACGGTTAATATCTGATGTTGTAAACGAATAATTCTTTGACTGAATTGTATTGCTATATTTATTCACATTTCGTAAGAAATGTTACGCACAGCTGTAGGCACTTGCTGGTATTTCTGTGTTCTAAGAAAACCTGAAGATGTCGAATTGAGTGTCGTAGGACAAAAAACTGAGCCAATCATAATCAATCATAAGCGCGGGAAAACGCAGGCGAGCAAGTCGCCATTGGCGTTACTTTAGCCTCTGATTGGCTGAGAATGTGGCGTGAGATTTTCGTCCAGTCGCTAAGCGTGGTAATTTGGCGAAATTACTTAATTTGACAGTCAACTGGAAATTTCCCTAATATTTCTTGTATTATACTGCGCCTTTCAATACAAAATGCAGCGAACCTTTCAGGAAGCAGAGGCGTTTTGATGAATGGGACGGGAGAACCACGTCAAGCCTACCCTGCGAGCAGTGGATTCTCGTCTTTTAATCCGCTTTGGTAGCGGAACGAGAGAGAGACAGGCAGACAGATAGACAGAATGGGTCGCATTACTAAAGCGGATAGGAAACGAAAACCCATTGCTCACAGAGTACATCGTGCATTTTGATGGGTGTGGATTTCAATCAATTTTGTCAAGTCTGCTAACTGTCACGGTGAATATAATTAAAAGCAGTAAATAAAATTCGCATGGTGTTGAAAGGCTCTGTAAGATAGAATTGTCTTAAAGAATACAGTTTTTGTTTGTTTTTTTCTTCCTTTGGAACACTTGGAACCTGTACGGCGAAAAAAACTGATTTCTGACAAATGTACAAGGTCATACACTTGTACTGCAACACTGGGAAATGCACAGCTTAGACAGTGTGGTATGCCTGTACAGGGCCACACACAGCCAAAACCATACATACGGGTCTATGCAAAGCTACACGGGGGTATAGAGGTCTTTACAGGCTATATATTCAAAGCAGTAAGGGCTATACACAGCTAGGCAGGGCTATACCAGGCTATACAGGGATATGCAGGGCTTTTCGAAACTATACGGGGCCGTACACTGCTGCACTGGTCTATACACTACTATTCAGTGCTGTACCGGGGCGGTATACGGGTATACACATCTAATACAGGGATATACACGGTTGAACGCAGCCTTTCGCATATACGATCAAGGTAGAAAGATCTCTTGGCGATATTTGCGCAACTGATAGTAATCTGGTGAGGAATTCCGGGAAATGCGGAAGGGCAATCCATTTTGATTCCTTAGTAGACCTATTCTCGACGTTTATTGCAGCAATAAATGTGTCGCTCCCTTTCTCGATATATAAGGCTATGTTTGGGGCCGAAACCAAATGGATCCAATCCCGTGCGGTCTTTCAACCCGTAATTTCCAGTCGCAGGGCTAACGCTTCGCGAGATTTGTCGGCCAATCACCGAACGCAGTAACGAAAACCCGAAGCAAGCAATCGCTCGATTGAAAAGGCTTTGATCGAGTCAATCGAAGTTGGCACACAATTCTGTATAAGCGAGTTTATTGACTCCATCCCATTTTTGTCTTCCGTGTTTTCCGAAGATAACAGCCACACTGAACTGGATAGTACGCATGCGTAATGACTTGGAAACAAACATTGTGGCTGTGGAGCGTGTTAAGGAGTACTCAGAGACGCCAACGGAGGTTTCGGTAGTAAAATGCAACCCACATCGGTAAAAATTTATCAATTTTGGCAAATACGCATGCGCTAATTTTTCGAACCGTCTACTCCAATGCGTACCACATGGAAGGGAAAAATACTACAATCCCAAATATATATCGCTGGAAATACTATATTAAGTTAACCGGAACTGAGCTGTGAGTACGAAAGGGATCTGTCACATATGGTCCAGGGGCCGACATTTCTCTCCCTCACTGCCGCGTCGGGGGCAGACAGGCTGTCGTGGACGGGTATCTGAAAGCAGCGATGAACTGGGGGTTGGTATAAGCGATCCGCGGGCCGAAATCTCGGGGAGATTCGTCATGGTACACCGCTCAGGCAACACGTCCATAGGTACCGCTACTGGTCCAGAGTTTTTGTTTGTTTTCTTGTTGGCATTCAGTATGCGCATGCGTAAATTACTGTTGCTTTAGTACGTACCATTTGCGAGACGCAGTGACTACATTTAAATCACAAAATGACCTTTTCAGCAATTTCAGGAAGCGAAGAGACTTAAGAATTTGCGTTGCTTGTACTTGATTGCTCGTTTGTCAAAGAGGGAGGCTCGTAATATGCAAGCACCATTCGTACAAACCTAGCGTCTTGGGTTGACTTATAGAAGCACAGTAAGTAGTCCGCTTGCAAGCGAAGAGCTCAGCTCGCGATATTGATATTTCAAATGACACTCATTCTTTAAGTAGCAAACCTTTTAGTCAAAGTACTTTGTGCGCAACAAGGAAAGTTGGCTTTTAGTTATCCGCGGCGGCTAAATGGCCGGCAGAAAGTTCCACAAAATTGCAACGAACATCCTCGTTCTTACCAGCTGAAAGTATTTAATTCCTTCTTGTAATAGCTTTTTGTCGGTTTCTTCGTCTCTTTCTTCGTTTGCTTCGTTTCTTTGATACAATACTTTCAGGCCGTTAGATTGAGACACTTCGGAGAAATTCTATACAAATCTGATGACTACCAGTCATTGAATCTATTTGAGACCTTTCCCAGCTACCGGGCATTTTGCCACTCAATCTAAAAACAGAACAGTTTCAGTCGAATTCCCTAAACATTTGAAAGAATTGTTAACGAAAGGAGATGATTTTTTTTTGCGTCATCTGGTCGCCATTATCAAATGCAAATTTGCGGAGTCTCGATTAAAATTTATCGTAGTTTTAAGTGTGAAAGTATCTATCAACATTGATTGTTTCGCGCCTATGAATATTCTATAAGGCGTTTGAAAACAGTACAAAAAAATTATCTTTACAATGAATAAAAACAACGAAGTGTTATTGCATTTCATTTTGTCGTTGATGTATCGAGAAATTGCCTGATGTCCTGGCGTTAACATTTGTTTTAAAATGTTCTTCACTGTCTTCTTAATAACAAATTCCCTACACAAAAATTTAACTCATAAATTTTTTAACTTCAATCTAACGAGCTGTGCAAACACCGTCGTCAAAATTGCCATGATTTAGCAGTGGTTGCAAATTTTTTATTGAACGAAACGCCTCATAAGAAGATTTAAAATTCAAACTTTTCTTGGGGGTGGGGCGTGGCCGTATAGACCACCCCTCCCCAAGGGTGCAAAGTGCGGAAGTTTTGTGATGATAATCACAAATCAAGCGTTAAATCTGCTTTTTATGCTTTACACACCGCTGACCCGTTCGCAGCACCTAACTTTCTCTAAGAAACGTTAGTCGTAGCTACTTCTTAGGAACATCAAGTCAGAACATGCCAGTCGTCGTCGTTTTATTATTCACATGAATTGTCTAGAAGACTGTATTTTCTGTTACTATCGTGTATTATTTAGTAAAAATCCCCTCACACACTATTACACACTATCACGAATCCTGTAATCTGATTGACTCAATACTCGCTACCTGTTGAGCGATAGATCATGAATAGCAAAAATGCCGGCGTGTTGAACAAAAACAAAACGGCTTTTTCAAATCTTAAAATCAATAAAAAGTGGAATAAATTAGAAGGTAGAGTGTGAGCGGATTTCTACTATCTCATAGAAAACTCAAACTTGTAGTCTAAGTGTTAATTATCACTGAGAAGCACATTACCCGGAGTGTAAACTCACTTATAATTGTTTCACGGAGTTTTCACAAACCGATTTAACTATTTTTAGCGCGATTTTCCCGCGAAGCCAGTATCCCACATGAACCTTGCTAGCCAATCACAAGGCTTGCATATTCGTGCGGACTGGAACTGAACTTTTCGCGGAAAAAAAAAAACAGGTCTTAAGGTAGCTCTGTCTGTGAAAACGCCGTGACGTAGCCCTAGTATGGGAGTCATACGGTCCAGTTTGTGGGCTCTGGATTCCTGGCTCCTGGTTATATTAGCGCTCATCCTTGTTGTTCAGCAAAGTTAGCACATGGCGCGCTATAGCTTATGTTTGCATGACATGTATTTACTGCCAAAAAAACATTTTTATCTCAATGGAGATCCCACGTAAATTTTGGATTTGCTATTGAAGGTCTGACGTGCGGAAAGCCGCCCGGCCAACTTCTCTGTACTGATTGAATGTCCGCCGCCTTCTTTTGTCACCGAAGACGAACATCGTGATTTCACCACAAGTAGATTTCCTCAACATTGGTACTGTTGCTTGTGAGTACTACGAAAAAAGCGGGAAGACAAGTAGCACAGAGATACACTTCGTAGCCAATTCAGTTGCAGAGGAATATGCTACGTAAGGTGCATTATCAGTGAGATTGTAGCCGAGATTCCGTAGAAGGATTATCTGTGGTTATACCGGGCTCAAGCTTCCTTCGTCGATCAAACGAGGGTAGTGCTTTGAGCCTAAGTTTCGTTTTGAAAAGATAGCGTTCGCATTTCCAACATGTACAGTGCACCATGTGCAGCAACCAATTCAATGAAAGTGCCAATGGTGTAGTGTTTTTACGATAAAGAGGCAAATTCATAGTTTTAAGTTATTGTTCTCGTCAACGTAGCTTTATTAATTTCTCCGTCGCTTACTTGCTCTTCAAGTTGTCCTTTTGGTTAACCTGGCCGTCATCTTCACAAAATATTCTCTCAGCTATGAAGTAATACTTTTCACCAGTCTTCAACCGCCGCTTGCAGATTGTGCACGTGAAGCAGGTCACGTGGTACACTTTTTGACGCACTCGTAAAACGGCATCAAAGGCGGGAATTTGTTCACCACACCTCGCACATCTGCGAGAGCCTCCGTACAACCTACAAATGTTTAGTGGCACTTAAATAAACCAGGCGTGAAAACTCGCTCTTTGTAATACGGGGTGTGATAGAATAGGTGGGCAACTTCCCGATCCCTGGACTTCCGTGTGGAGTCTCGTCGTGTATGTGAACTTGACCTGTCGCTGTTAAATGCAACGGTGATGCATATCCCTCCCTTTTTTCCCCATAAACACGAATTGTTTTTAGTTGCGGCTCAGCTGCGATAGGACACTGATAACGTTTTGGAGAAGTGTCAATTTCAGTTAAGACCAGGTTAGAAGATTATTGCAATACGGCAAATCTTATCATTGAACACAGACTAAATGAGTTCATGATACAAATGACATTTTGAGCTTTAATTTGACGGTGTATATTTCAGTTTACTCGAACTGCCCTCCCCAAAAGCAGGAGGTCAAACCGGTAAAGACTCGCGGCCTGCACAAGGCCTTCGCACGAATATTCACGAACTTTTACTTGATTCTCGATTGGTGCAAGATGTTTTTCTTACACGAGGGCTGGTAGCAGCCTTTTACAAAACATCTGATAACCTACGACACATAAAAACTTCAGGCACCCAATCCCCTCGAGAAAAAAGCGTTTACAACGTTAATTTAAGGCAAAAATACGATACGGAACGTTTGTCATTTTTGGCAGAAAAATGGCACAAAAAAAGTTTCTCTTGACGTCACTTTGGAAATGACACCGTAAGTCTGAACTAAAATTAACTAAACTATGAGAGCAGTGTTGAAATAAACTGAATTTGTTTTGTTTGAGTTGGTTTGATCTTGACGAAGCGGATTCTCCTATGTGGCATGGTTTTTAATCCAACTGCTCATTTTGGTCAATGGCTACGAACCGCAAAATACTGTGCCAAAATGTTGTTCAACACTTCTCTTGAACACGGGACCTATTCATTGATGTTTTCGGCCCCGAATGCATGGCCAATATGGAGAAATGGTTGTCAAATATAAAACGTCTCTGACTCGACCGAAACCTTTAATTTGTCCATTTTTGACTAGGACAAATTTGGCGATAACGTTCAATTTTAATTTATCGTATTTTTCCAAACTCTTTTGATGTTTGTAGACATAGAAGCGATTCATGTTTGAGCAAAGCATTGCAGTTTTTATTGCCAAATCTAAATCTGTGCTCAGTTATGAAGCACTTAGTTTTCTATGAAGGAACTAGTTTACATGTCGTGGTCAAAACGTAAGTAAACCGATCCCGCTTTTTATATATGCGCTCATATTGAGTGTACTCAGTAAGTTTATGTCTAACTTCTCTTGTTTTAGTAAAGCAATTACCGGCTCTCTTTGTATTATTCTTCAGTATATTACTTGAACAAGACCATTTGACCAGGTGTCAGTGTTTTACTGACATGCCAAGATAAGGCCGTTGCAGTTAAGGAAAAAAATACGAATTTTTTAAAAGGCGGGGTTAGCCAATACTTAAAACAAACATCCTTCTTGCGTTTTTGGAGATGCACTGTTAATCTTTGTATGTCTTAGAAAACAGGGGTATCGTTTTAGGAAATTTTGGAAATAATACTGTAAAGCAATAGGCGTGAACTCAACACGAACAGCTAAGTGAAGTGTAACTGCACGAAGAAAAATACGATGAATGCAAAAAAAATGTTTCACTTCACTTTTCTAAGCTTGAGTTGCAACTTTGTTGTGGAAACCGATGATATCGACATACCAACGGTAAAACGAAGATAGAAACTACAGCTACCAATAATAAACTAGGAAAACTTCTAAAAAGTCAAAGATGTTACCTCATGTAGTCATATCTGCATAATATCGCAGCACCTTTCACAAAGCAAGACTTTCCAACTTGCTCCAAAACAACCCCGCACTCGCAACACTTCAGACATGTTGTATGCCAGTATTTGTCGACCGCCTTAAGAAGATATCTTTCCTTAATTTCCTTCTGGCAGCCCGCACAAATTTGAACAGAACTTATCGCTGAAACGGCGCTCATCGTCACAGGTTCAATTGATGAATTACGAAGTCCGATCGTGGCTTGAAGTAAAACTTTACGAAATTCAAAACAGAGACTTGCTTACGTCAACAGTTAGAGAAACCAGTCATAACAACTATGTTACACCCATATAAAGTTGTACAAACAAAATAATTAAAAGCCATAAACAAAACTAGCTGTTTTGAACTAAGTAACAAACATCCAATGCATGCGGCAATGTTGTCTTTCATTTATATTATTCTGTTCAACGTTCATGTACTGACTGATATCACTTGATATCAGTTCCAGTATATGTTTAAGTCACAGAAAACATGTCAGAAACGTGGGTCTGTCTCTTTTCTAACTTAATTCTTCCACCGCTAGTGAGCTCTTCAGATTGCAATTGCATTTAAAAGAGCGAATAAAAGGAATAAAATAGCAAAAACTCATTACCAAACGCTAAAATTCACCAAACACTTAAATACTAAAACCCACAAACAAAGCACTTGAACGCATGTTGGAAACTGATATCTTTCCAAGTTTTAGCCGCGCAAGAATTGTTTACCTTCAACGAGTAGTTTTTGAAGCCCACTGAAATGTTTAAATATCGTTTTTAATTTGTTTTGATATAAAGAAAAATACGGAACACCTTAACGTTGCTATCCTTGCTCGGCAGCGTGGTGTCTCTGTGCTTTGTATATAAACCCCTGGCTAAACTTGCCCACACCTCTAACTTTAAAAGTGGATTCCTCTGGGACCAATGCGGAAATGAAATCAATGAGTGTTCGTTTCCGGAACACTTGGACTTTCATTTCAGCTATTCTGCAGAATACAATGTTCCGGACGACATATCCCTTATTCGGGATTGTCCTAAACGAAAGCGCCCCCAAAAGGGTTAAGTCCTTTTCACAGTGCGGCAAATCAAAAGAGAGAATTCTAGGGCTTCCTCTCTTATCAAAGCTACAAAAGAACAAAACACTTCAGAGATCTATGAATTCACTACCAAGAAAATTCATCCAGTGCTTATATTCACCAGCTAGTTACTTGCGCGTGCCGCTCAAACTTCTTATGTGAAACTGATAAATGCTCACAGGCTGCACAACAGGTGTTTATTTAACCGAACGCGAAGGACGGGGCAAAAGCCGGAGGCGCGTTCAGTTCTCTTCCTGACTTTTGTCGTGTGGCCGTTGAAATAAACGCAACGCCTGTTATGTTGGCTAATAATGTCTAATAGCTGCAAATGCCAAGTGGTACTTTCAGTTGCTTTATTACCTCGGCTGCTAAATATCTCAGTTTTTACATTATTGAAACTAGTTGCACTGTGTTTATCAGCAGACATTGCCCACCGGCGGAATGAAGTTCACCGTCTTCCAGAGAGTTATCCCACATTTATTTCAAAAGACCTAAATTCAGTAATACTCACAGGTTTTTCACTAACGTACTCTTCATTTTTCTAGCAAAGGTTTAGTTGGTGCTAATCGAGGTCAGCATTTTTTCTTTGAACTGCGTTTGAATTTTGAACGCAGTTAAATCTGGTGAGCATATGAATCTTTGCGGTTCTTTCTCTTAAACCCCTCGCTGCCACTGAATGGTACTTTGCTTTGGTTACAGACGGTTATGCATTCCTGCGAAAGGAGGGTCATCTGAAAACGTGACTGAGTGTTGGACAAGAATCGGACAACGGAAAAAACAAACTGTCTTTTCTTTCGCTATTTAGCTGTGGAAAAATGGTCGTTTTATAAATATTTTGATTCGGAAAATCATCTCCTTTATCGTAACATGGGATGTTTCGAGATTTGTAAAATCGAGATCGCGTAATTTGAAGCCAGTTCTGTCGTTAAAATACGGGCTAAATTATAAACATGTCAAGAAAAGTAAGCCACGTGACGTGAGCAAGTAAGAACGTGACATGCAAGCCTAGGTACGTGATTAGCTGTCGTTTGAAGGTAGTGATAAACGTAGGACTTACTATTTCTTACGCAAACTTTGCGGAAGCCAAGTCGAGGAAAGTGTATATACGTCATGATACTTGACTGATATACCTTTTGTTTTATTTAGACTCCTTATTTTTTCCACGCGTCACTGGTATGCGCAAAGGTGACTTCGAATCGTATCATTTACCGGAGATGAAAAGTCAATAAATGAACAGCTGTACGTAATCTGCAAACGTTAATTATTTCTTCAGAAGTTACACACTGACACACTTTACCTGACAACTGGCAGGTGAGTTATTCCATTCATTACGAGTTAAATGCGTTTTGACAGAAAGGGCGGAGCCGGCATGTGATAACCGCATTTTGAGTTATCATCTATTAAATGAAGATGTATTTGCATACTAAACTCAACGCAGAAATTGGACATTTATTGAGCACCGCAGTTCCTGATCTGATCTAGCCCATTGTCTTCTGGAAGGAACAAATACCTGTTAGATTGTAGCGCGGGCCATATCCTGTACGGAGGATCTGATGAAATACTACCGATCAAGCTATTCGGTCACCTAAAACTACCATCGACATGAATTCTGAAAAGTTGAACAGCGAGCTAATTGCTTACGACAGGATCTTGTTCAACATAAATTGCGTCTTCCTAGCTATAGGCACAGCGGAAAACATCCTTGTGTGTTTAGTTTTGTACAAGGCCTACAAAGTGAGGGCCCCTTATTCAGCTGCGAAGCTATCAAGCTTCCTCCTCTTCCAGCTGGCAGTCACAGACTTGGTCTTCAGAGCTGTTAATTTCTTTCGCCAGGTATCAGCAAAACGAAGGATTGAGTTGAGCACAGAACAATGCAAGATAACTTTATTTTCTTTGTTTACTTGTGCTGCAGTTTCATTCGTTCTTCTTTCAGGAATTGCAATCGATCGATACGTTCACATTTTATTTCCAATCCGGAGTTTAAGAATTAAACCCAAAAAGTCTCTGGTTACGCTTTTCATCTGGATTTATGCTATGACGATTTGTTCAGGATTCTTGTTCAGTGCTGCAGTCTCCGTGGAACCCAGACGTCCATCTTTGCCGCCTAGAGCTTTCCCAAATTCATCTAGGAATAACAAAGAACCTCCAAGATATTGCATCCCTGGAGGGTCGGGAGACTTGAAAAGACAGATATCTTTTACAATTTACTTTTCATTCGCGTTTCTGGCGCCACTGCTGTGTATCATATTTTCCTACACCAAGATAATACTTTTTCTCTGGGGAAAAAGAAAAGCAACCAACTTGGGAAACAGAAGCACAGCAAGGGCACAGTTAAGAACCACTAAAATATTTGTAATAGTTGTCCTGAGTTTTCTTGTTAGCTGGGGACCTATGATGATCCTCGATATAATTGCGTCTTACCCGCCAAAACTAGGACCAATTAGGATGGGAAAGTTTCCCGCACGTCCTTTATTTGACTGCATCACACAAACAAGTTCGATTTTCAACCCGATCATATACGCGTTCGGCGATGCCAACTTCCGAAGAAGCCTTCGTCTTTTGTTTCAGGTTAGGAAAAGGAGCGGCGTGAATATTAACCGTGTTGGTCCTGCAATGACATTTGAAGGCGTATATTACATTCAAATGACTGAAAGAGCAAGAGGTTCATAAACCTCTGCGCCGGAGGTCAAATGCATCGATAAAAGGCTTTGAGCACGTATACAGCTTACTGGTACTTGAGTGTTTTCCGAATCAAGGAGGAAGAACAAGTCATTTTTTAGTAACTAACGTTAAAGGAGCTCTGTCTGTTATTTTTGGTTTTCATTCATTTAAAGACATCCTTTAGCATTCTACAGTGAGGCCAAAATAACGTGACAGAGCCCCTTTAAGCGCGCACTATCAATTAATAATTTCAGTGATTATAGAGAATAAACGAATTGTCATGTATTGAACTGCGGATATAAAATGTTAGGGTTAAGTTTGATAGTCGTAGTGAAGTGAGCATTTTAAGCAGTTGGTGCGAAGAAGCCTGTCAAAAAAAAAAAAAAAGAAAAAGAAAAACAAGTTTGAACGAGACTCCAACCCATGATCGTTCGCTTGTACCGCGCACTGCTCCGATCAATTGCGAGTGCGCACTATATCCCGTAGGAAGTGAATGCACGATCGATAAAGAATATATGAAATGGCATAGGTTGAACTTCGGATATGAAATGTTTTGATGTAAGTTGGATCATCGCAGTTAAGTGAGCAACGGAGCTATTGCAAAGAAGTCTGGAAAAAAAACCCAGGCTTGAACTGGATTTTACTACGTATTTGCTCATGGGTACACGCTGTTGACGTGACGTGTTTATGATTATGTCAGAGAAAATTGCCTAGGGTGCAATATTGAGTTGACGCCAGCTGTAATTGGGAGTTTGCAAGGGCGATAGCCTCAAGCAAGAGGAAAATAATTAATATCTCTTGCCTCGAACTACTTGGCTAGCGCTTGTTTCCATCTCTCACAATGACAATTCGCTTTTGCTTCAAGTTCCATGAAGTAAAATCTACCTCAAACTTAATGTAAAGTTAGAAGAAAAATTCAGAAGAGTAAATGGGTGGAAACCGGATTTCTCCCTTCTTAGAGACACCGATATCCAATAGACTAACTAGGCAAGCTGCTGAAACATGCAATGTTTTTTAAGGATTTAAATAGAGGTACCGACACGATAGCTGGAAGTTAACCGTTTTAATTTTAAATCAATAGACCTAAGTGCTATAGATTAGCGCGGAACTTAGATGCGTGGTTTCTTGTTGAATAGGAGCTCTATTCTGTCAGTTTATCCAGTTGAGCTTATTGACTTTAGCTCGGCAAATTTAGTGCACATGCGATCATTAAAAGTACACTATAAAGATCTGATTTCTTTGTTGTTCCGTTTTATTTGAATGAAACGTACCAGTTCGTTATATATGTTTTGTTTAATGAACTGAGACGGACAAAGCCGAAATTTATTTGAGTAAATGTCACTTGTACGGACCTACGACTCTTATATCACATCAGTGCCGGCGAGTTGTTTTCCAACGATCATACATACCGGGCACCTTCTTAACAAATTAATTTTATCACTTTCACTCCGTGGGGACACAGAGAGGTATTTAATGCGTGTGAATATCGACAAAAGTGTTATTAAGATCGGTATCTGTTGAGAAATAGTCAACCAGACTCCCAAACTCGAAAGAATGTACAAGGTATTAACATGAACCCAACGCACGGAAAATCAATCTATCGGAGCACAGCTCGATTCGCTTCCCGGCCGATTGATCGCTTTGTGGAGCTACTAAACTTAAAAGGCTCTTAAGTTAGCCGTTGGAGGACTTGATGAAAAAACAAGCTAACTGTTCCTCTATGGACATATCGTGATCGTCATCGTCACTATCATCACCATCATCATCATCATTTATTTGCCACTCGTATTGTATAGAAATGATGACAGCTGCAAGGTTGTGGCGAGGAGACCTCAAGAGAACAACCAGGCTTTAATTTAAAAAGAAAGTGCTGCGTATGTGCGGCTTGACCAATTCACGAGCACATTCAGAATGAGCCGCACTCTTGGCTTAGAAGCGAGCTAATGTACTATAAGACATCATTCAGTAATTTTTTCTGTGGCGAAAAAACTAAGAGTAAACAGAAAAACAGCAAGAGCAAAGGCACGAGCCATCAAATTGTTTATATGATGATGATCCTCGGTATGGTTAAGCCTCAGGCCTAAGATACCCTTCCAAAGCAGAAAATGAGGATATTGGAACGTTTTCCTCTTTGCACCTTTTATTTTACTGCATCACACAAACAGGTTAGATTGTTATTCCGATCACATACGCGTTCGGCGATGTCATCTAATGAAGGAGTGTAAGGGCGATTTACGCGGTACAATAGACCCATTTCGTAAATGGCGGCTAATAAGTTATTATTTTCTCTTTATGCTAATTTTCCTCACTAGCCTCGTTTTAAAGCAAAAATTCTTTTCAATAGACCATTTCCGAATTGCTGTTTGCTAGGGTTTCAAAGCGAGTCCTGGTGCACAACCATTCAAATGGAAATGAGTTTTCATTTTCATGCAAATCAAACTCATTATCATTTAAATGGTTTAGCACCAAGACTCGCTTTGAACCAGAGGCAAACAGCAACTCGGAAATGGCCTATTTGTATGTGCTAACGAAGCTAGTGAGGAAAATTAGCATATAGGGAAAAGAATAATTTATTAGTCGCCATTTACGAAATCGGTCTATTGGTCGTACGCTTCTTTTACGCATAGGACTCGCGCAACGTAGCACTAAGGGCACTTTCCATTCGACAGAACTGACCGGCCAGACCGGGCATTTGGGTGGGCTCAACTTACAACACCTTCAAAACAACACACTTCTCGAGCATATACTCCTCTAAAAGAATGTGAGGGATATCATGCAACTGTTTGTTCAAATTGTTACATTTTCTGTACAAACTGACCCGTCTGGCCAGCCAGTTCTGACAAAAGGAAGTCGTGCCATGTGAAGGCTCCTGCAAGTTCTCAACAATGGGCGCATGAGGCCTAAAATTTGACGAAGGATTTTGAATGGTGATTTAAAATCCATACGACAGTTGAGCTCAAGACAAGTTGTAAGCAAGCTGAGCGCAATAAATTGAAGGTAAAATCGTACCGTGTAAATAGGTCTACGTGCTCCGAAAAGAAGCGGCGTGATATTTGCTCAAGTTTATCCTGTATGGAGGAATCATTGAACCTTCCGCTCTTCAGAACAGCTGCAGCCACCGAGTGAAATAACAGGGCGGCCTTACCCTATTGAAGTTTGCATAGTACCTCAAAGCACACGTGTCAACAGGTAAGTTAGCCAGTAGTATTTTATTTTCTGATCAAGTCGCCACATACAAAGAATTTCGTGAATTCATAAAGGCAAGGCAAAAACATTTAATTCTCATAGTGCCCTAGTTTTATAGAACCGTCATAAATATTTCCATTATATTGAGACTTAAAAAAATTATAACACATTATTTTTTGCCATCTCCCTTCAAGTCATTGAAAATTCGAAAGAATGAGGTGGATTATGATTTGAACACACAAATATAAAGGACTTCTTTAAGGTACAAATATAAAATTTTCTGATGAAATACCCAAGTAGTTGCTGTTCAACGCGTGAATATCTTTGTATAAATCCAGAGAACCCTAAATATTAAACATGACCAGGAGGCCGTAAATAGGAGCGTTCATATGCTATGGTAAACACAACTCGGATTTGACGGTAAACACAACTCGGATTTTTGACGTAGAAATCCAGTTGTAAATTTACGGTGAAATTCACAACTCGGATTCTGACAGTAGAAATCCGAGTTGTGAATTTGGCAGTGAACACAACTCGGATTTTGACAGTAGAAATCCGAGTTGCAAATTTGGCAGTGAACACAACTCGGATTTTGACGTAGAAATCCGAGTTGTACGTTTTGCTATTAAAATACATGTAATGGTGTCCTATATGAGCCACGGTTCTAATCTGGGTTCGTTATTGAGAAAAACTGAAAAAGAAAAAAGAAAAAAACAAAACAAAGACAAAAAAATGGAAAACTCAAAATTTCATCAATTGATTAAAAACAGTTTAAGCAAGTTGACCATATACACTTGCTAACTACGCTCCACATTGTAAGCGACAGTTTGAACTGCTGATTTTCTGCAGGAGAGTGGTGACTGATTTCAGGATGAGTACGTGCGGCGAATTCGCTTAATTTTTCTCCTGTCGCTTGTGGCATCACCTCCCCCCGGTTCACCGCTGTGGCAGACATTTCCAATATACGTCACATCCACGTACTTTCCTCTCTCCTTCTGGATAACAAATCGCACTTTGACGTTGCATTCTGGGCGCTTGCATTCCGCGCCTCCTCTGAAGAACACCGCTGAGTGGATTTTGCGGGAGTTTTCTGATCTCACGTGATTGTTTTTGAAG
>BLFK01000383.1:1774294-1791403 GCA_014634185.1 Astreopora myriophthalma | reverse complement strand
TTATAGCCAACTCGGCGCTACGCGCCTCGTTGGCTATCTATCATCTCATATCCAACGCGCGCTCGTGGAATAATTGTTAAGTATATTTAACAATTATTCCATGAGCGCGCGTTGGATATGAGATGATAGATAGCCAACGAGGCGCGTAGCGCCGAGTTGCTAGCGCCGAGTTGGCTAGCGCCGAGCTCTTAGTATAAATCTACTAGCGTTCTATCACGAATGCCGTTCTCTGATTGGCTACGCTACTTGCTATTCTGTGATAGATAGCGAGTAGCGGTTTTCAACAAAATGGCGGCCACTTCGTCGCGTTTTCGAAGTGTTTCGAAGTGTCTGCGATGAGGATATAGATCATTTACTTGTTTAGTTTTGAACGACTAGTAGATTTATACTAAAACAATTAGATTATTCGCTCTCGATTTCTATGCGTGATAGTTGACTCGGGCTGTGCCCTCGTCAACTATCACGCGATAGAAATCTCGAGCTCATAATCTAATTGTTTAATATACCATGATAGCTAAGCCAATGAAAAGTCTTGAATTGCATTATCCAATGATTCAGTCTTTAATAAATATACATATACATATATACACATATAAGAATTCGAAAAAATAAGTAGAACAATTTCAGGGACTTACCGGAGTATTGGCCAGGCTTCGTCCATTTTGAGAGTGGAGCAAGTAAGGTGAATTAACCTGAATCAGGAAGGAAGATAACAGGCATGGGTTGACCAGGGGTTGACGTTTCACTGTCGGCAGCTCTAACAAAAGTCATCCAGCACTGCACTAGTTTTGTTGATGGCAACAGTGCAAAGTATGCACTCCACTTAAGGCAACGGTCTAACTACCAATGTACAGAAATACAGGAATGGATTTTGCAATATGTATGAGACTGTTGTCCTGTAGGCACAAACCCCGATCAGCCCATAGTGTCCTGAAACGTTTTCTTGTTTTGATTTTAAAGCTGATAAACAACCGTCCGACCCACCCATACACACCCATACACCCACCCATCAACCACTCAACCAATTGTCAGCTTTCAAGTTAAGACCACTCAATGAAATGATCACCAATTGAAGAAAAAAGGGTTGGAAAGAAATACGTGATTTTTTATTTAAATTAACGAATCAAGCAATTGGGTGAATGCCATATACGTTGAGCCAACGTTAGGGGCAGTGTTCGGAAAATTTTTGAAAAGCGCTCTGTCATCCACAGTTAACTTGAAGGGTATGAGATCTTATCGTTAAGAACTGAAAGATTGCAAAAGTTTGTTAAAGAATTCTTACCTTCAGTGGCACATGCGAGATACCCGAAACACTGTTGTTCCAACTCACAGGAACCATGATAACTGAGGGACGCTGGGTTTCCACAGCAAAAGACGGGAAATAGAAAGATTCACTTTGAGATGGCGAATGGCAGCAACAGTTACAACTGCTAGCGCTCCTAGGGATGTGTGTTCCTGCATCGTAATTTTGGAACACTTGTGGGGTCCTCAGGGACTGGTGAGGGTTATAGGCACCTTGGTGAGACATCTCTGCCTGATAGCTCGTGGGCTGGTAGCGTGCGCTGTCTACTGCCATCTGGGGAGGCGAGGGTCCATCCCGAACTGACAGATGATACAGAGGCACTGTCGAGTTTGATGTCAGTTTGGTGCCACCAGTGTAACTGTTGACATCAAACTGGTAACCCGGCACGGCCCAATCACGTTGGTGCTCTGCTGGGACTTCATAATGATTGCTCAAATTGAAACTTGACAACGATCTTTGTGGACTTTCTGTGTAGGGCCGATGAAGTAATCCACTTGGCATTTGCCCCTCTTGGTTTCTTGTCTCGGGTAAAGGAGGCGCTTCTCGAGAACTTGCTTGATTGGAGGGCGACTCGTTCACGGCTTGCTCCGAATACACGTTCTCTTGACTGGCCATGTGTTTCAAGCGTTCTCCGTCACCATATTCTTCAACCGTCTGCATTTTCTCCTGAGTGCTGAAGCAGTCAAAACTTGATTGCATGTGTTCGTTACTTACATGACTGTTTGGCAATTCGTGCACGTGGCTTTCTAACTGGCTTTCTGCGGCTGTTTCGTCCGTCAAGCAATTTTTACTATGCGGTGAATGCGTTCCTTGCACATTGGTTATTTGAATGTCTAGCACATCTGTTTCACCGGTAATCTCTTCAAGGGAAGGAATTCGATAGCCTGCCTCCTGTGGTGACAAACTGGCTGGCTGTTGACTGACCGCACTGCACGATGTCGATGGCTTTTCTACTTTAATGACAGGACCTTCGCTGGCAGCAAAGACCATCTGGCTGCCTGTGTCACTGCAATGTGATTCTTCGTCCGGTGGCTCTACCTTTATGTAACCATTTGTTATCTCATTGAAGGAATACATCACAATCGTCTGTTGGTTGCTTTCGTTGTTGTGCGATTGAAATGGTCTCATTTACAGCTACAGAGACATGGACAACGCTGAAAAATAAATAAATAAATAAGTAAATAAATAAATAAACAGCAAATAAGGCATTTTTCATTTTGGGAATGTAGAGGTCTGGTAACGAGTATGTTGCCATGGTGACATCATAACCACTATCACAATGTGTAGTTCGGGCAGCACATCAACCCTGCAAAATTTCAACCCTGTAGACTTAGTATTTGCAGAGATATTCCATTTTGTGTCAACATTATGACGTCACAAGTTGTCTAATTTGCATAAATCAAAATCTTGAATAACTCGGCAACCAAGAATGCTATCACAACAAAATAAACGCCGTTCTTCATCATTTTGGAAGCTCTTTCAAACAAGCTAATGAAAATTTTTGTGTCATATACACTTTAAAAACCTCAAAGACCGTAGCTTTTGGTTGGGCTTCAACAATTGATTTGTAACAGGCTCTGTCACTCCGGAAACTCAGCACAAAGCTGAACAGTATAACATAATTTGCGGTAAAAGTTTCACCACCGTGAACATATGTTTCATTTTTCGACCAAGAACACTTAACCCTGGCGACACCATACCTTTTTTTAAAAAAAGGAGTGGCATTAATGTTCAAAGTTCGTTTCTTTACTTACCACCACACCAAGCGCAATATCAAATGACCCGGCAAACACAAAGTCAAAACTTAGCTATAACGTGTCAACGTGTTCTAATAAACACCAACAAGAATAATGCAACGCCTCGATCCACTTTTGCCTAAAACACGTCAGCACATCTTTACTCCAAATTTACCGGTCAAAGCCGCAAAAATGTTTCGAAAATGCGCGGGATTCTTGCTGCAGAGCCCAGCAAAGCATGATTAAACATAAGCCCCGTCTTAAAACCCGTATTCAGAGAATCTGCTACGTTGAGAACCCACACACTGTTGGGAAAAAGTAGGGGAAGTAGTGCCCAAAGTGGTTGTCTGGCAGCATGTTGTCCGCCTAGCTGGATCAGTTGATGGCTTGAAAGGAAAGACCACAGCACACATCCAGCCAGAAATGGCCGAGCTATTTGCTCGGACGGAAACTCATCACAAACCTGAACAGTAAAGCACGCCCACTATGAATGAGATCAGGCGAAATAACTTCTGAACTGTGGTGCCTTATCGGCAGAGAATGAAGCGTTCGCCCTTCATTTGAGTGAGTCAGGGAAAATAGGGAAAAAAGTAGAGAATATTGAGCGAATGAAGGAAAATATACAAATATTTAAAGGAACCTATGTTTATACACGGAGTTGGTGCATCCCTCAACTGGAAGGAGGTTCCAGCACAATACCGACACAAGCCGTCCACCTAATTTCCCGCAGCCAGAACTTTTGTACGGAAATCTTCGCACGTACGGAACGCCTGCTACGCAGGCTAGTTGCCGGGCTGTTTTCAGAGCGTGGTAGAGTTGAATTCAGGAACACCGAAGACAAACCCAATTGGTTGGCAGAGCAGGATTTGAACTGGGACCATCCCTTAAAGACCACTGTATTAAAACCAGTTTGAAGACCTCAGTCAACGGTCTTTTCATGGCGAAATCTTTACATTCATATTTTACGGATTTTTTTCTCTATGGCGAAAATACCTGAAAAAGGACAGTACGAAGTACGATTTAAATTTGAAGTGTAGTCATAAATTATACCGAGTTCCACGCCGCAGGGAATTGTTGTTAATGGTTAGCGATACTGTTATATTCATTACATTAAACAAATGACCGCGTAAATTATGCTCAGTACAACTGCACTGAAATTGAATGAGTAAGGATTTTATCACATAATCAATTAGACCCTCTTTTATCGGAAACATGTCAAGCAATGGAAGTCGTTACGTGTTTCAAGGTCAGTTTCCACCTAATCATTCCTAAAAAAACTCCTAGAAAATCATGTCTCTTGTGGTGAAGAGCCTTTGCGACAGTTCGACAAAACCGAGGAATGGTTTTTAAATCAGTTGTGCCTGATTAAATTTTAAAAAAGCATGTACCTTGAATACATTTCTCTTCCCCGATCGCGTTAAGTGGATAAAAGTGTTCAGGGCAGAATTCAAAGTACGATTTATTCTTCTCTTCTCTTCTCTCTCCTGAGTAGACTGAAATCATTGCAATTGGCCATTTACTGTATAAACACCAAGCTGAGAGATTAGTCCACGAGAGATCCCCCAGTGACGAGTAAAATCGTCTGGCGTTAGCTAGCTAGAGCAAAATCTATAAATGGCACTATATTGGGAGTTAAAGGGTTAAGCGGACAGGCGGACTTACGGACAGAGCGCGGTAACTACTGTTTAGAGAAGAGCCAACGCGATTGCAAAGCGAACGCATTCATGCCCCTACGGATAGCTTCCTTAAAGCAATTTCTCCTCCAGGGGCGTTGCTCTCTTTAAACCAGTAAGCCCGGGCTTACAAACCTGACTTCCCCTACCTTCCCCGGCCGCACTACACTTACGAGGTATGGAACAGGCTTACAAGCCAAAAATGGCTTGCTACGCCCCTGTGACCTCATTTGACGAGCCCACTTGTCAAGAAGCAAGGGTTCCAAATATAACAGCGGTTGCAAATTTCCCATCGAGGCAACAAGAAAAACCAACTTGAATAAAACAGTGGTTACGTTAACAACAACGATTCCAAATTTCCCTTAAATGCCATGGCAATTCCTTAAGACGAGCACTTCAGTGTCACGTAATTTACCGACTAGGACATCTCGTCCTTAACAAGTTTTTCCATGACAAGATTCCTCGGGCAACGAGACAAGTTTTGTTACGTATTGTATTTTTTTCATTTACACTGAGTAGCAAACCTTGTCTTGGCAAAACTTGTCTGGCTGGACAAAACTTGTGATGCAAGTAAGACTTGCTAGTGTAAATGCGGCCTCAATGCGTTTAGCTCTAAATGAGAATCTGTCGATATTATATCAAACGGGCAACAACTTTATTCGCTGTTTCCGGGCGTTAAAACGAACAAAGAAAACTAAACAAAGAATTGATTTGTAAATAACATCTTCGGAATTTGCAAGCGATATGTATTTCACACGCATCCAAAATTGTTTGATGTACCTACAGGTGATAAAGTTTTGCCCTTTTGTCAAGTGTCAGGTCAAATAATTGGGCAATTAGTATGCGCGCCCTCGTAGTTGAGAGCACATCTGAGTTGTATGGAAATGAGTAACGATTTTTGCCCTTTCTGTTTAATACGGCGGCGAGGTCATTGGTTACGAACTGATTTCGGCTTTCAATGAACACACCAAACTAATAAAAAAAAAAACAAAGGTAGGGCAGATCGCTATTTACGTCCCCAAGTCCGTAGCACGCCGAAGTACGGATGAACTGATCGAGTCAGCGAATCGATTATCCGAATTATGTGCGCGGCCGTTTTGAGAGATTCATTGTCCCTGCAAATTCTTCTGATTACGGATCATAAAATAAATCGGATCTTAATTTAGATTAATTTTTCCGTCATGAACAGTAGGTAAACAAGAGATAGAGGACAAAGTCCTACCTGAACAAGAAGAAATGCCATTTATACCAAGGTTAGAATGGACTTGATCTGGGTCTAGATTTGTGAACGGCACAGTACAAGCGAGCCGCAAACCTACTACTCCCGAAGCTATTTAAACAAGCTGTCAGAAGCTTGATGCAATTTTTGCCGCTGAAACATGGTAGAACGAGCTGTTGAATTGATTATGACATATGTAAATTGCTCTACTCTGAAGTACTTAGGAGCCTACTTTGCGCGAGGATCACGCAAGGAGAGGAGAGCAAATATAACAGTCCAGCCAGAAGATGGGACAATTTTTAACCATCGAACATAAGTAAAACACCAGTACATGGAGCATCAGTAATGACTTCACGTGCGGAATAAAACACTGAATCTGGCAAGTCCACTGCCCCCGGGGAACAGTCATTCTTTCGGCCCCCTTGTGTTGCTACGAAAGCGAACAAGCGAACGTTGCCCGGCGGCCGTTTTTTGGTCCCATGCTGTTAAACTTATGAAAGAGAAATAAAAACACAAGCTGATAAATGTTTTTGTGAAGGACGATTTTTATGGCAAGTAACACAGTGTATCGGCCGATTTTATCACGAGCATTTTTTTGCCCAAGAGGGCGAGACAATTGGCACCACCTTTCTTCCCCTGCGCCTTTCAAATAGCTTGTAATTTACGGTCAAATTTACAGAAAAAAATGATGCAAAATAAATGTCGCAATGAAGATGGAAGAAATAGATGAGCAGAACCTTGGGTTACAGACGGTGCTAGTCCTGCTGGGTTTATTCTTCTCTTTTAATATCAATTTGGTCGATGAGGCTTTTGTTCTCATGCTCACTCAAGATCATTGGCATAATTGAGCATTTCAAGTCTTCGAGGCTATGCGGGCTTCGGTAAACGAACTTTCCACGACTCCATCAGGTCAATTATTCGTGCTCTTAACGTCAAGGGACACAAAGATCACCCTCTGCCTCTCCTGTGAGGTCTTGACGCAGAAACTGCGTGACAGCGAATTAGTATTCATGACAAAAACAAGTCTTGTGATAATAACCACGTTCTGCATGACAAAGCATACCTTTTAACAAATGCAAACTGACTTGAAATATTCCATAATCTTAAGCGAGAAGAGACCAGCAGAGACATCAATGCATATGGATGGTTTTCTCTTCAGTTAAGGATGAAACTAACTTGTTTCGTTGAGCCTTCTGTTCGAGCGAATACGATTCCGTGATTCATTCCACAACTTCAAGCGATGCAATGCAACACGTCGTAAGGACATGCCAAGCTCCATACCCCACTACACGAGAACGCCGAACCCCGTTCATCTGAATCTGAGGAGTTTTGCTTAAACGCAAAGCGAAAGATATTTGTGCCGGTACGGCCGCGCACCTCAATAATTTAAAGGTCTTGATTTGTTCAGAGTAAAGTCCCAAACTCAGTTTGGTAATGGCTTTACTCAAAGTATTTACATTATTCAAAGGCACAACGGATATCATGAAAGCGACAATTGATAATTTAGAATATCTGCAAGAATTGCGATTCTTCGTCTGAATTGAAACAGGACTCGTTTGCCAGTGAACTACTTCGTCTATGGTAAACAGAGCTTACAAACGTCCCTTCTAAAACACAGGCCAAATAGCATAGACTCACCTTTGAGGAGGTTCACTTCTAAGGGCGCTTATGATCACAAAACTGTGACTGATTAAAAAAAACGCGCTTGAAGGGGAGTATGGGACACGTCAATCACGCGGTTGGCTGGGAGCAAAAGGTCGTGGATGGTCAAGTGAGATCAAACGAGCGAAAAATTTTCTCCATAGCGCTGGTTTGTACATCTCACCTGGACTATTCTTTATATCAAGGTATGTGTGTATTGAGACAGTGAAACTAGTCCATAGGTATCCTCGGGTAAGGCACCTCAACGCAATACGCAATCGATCCACCTAAAAATAGATGGTGACGGATTAGCCGAGCAGAGCGATCACAGATTACTAGCAGGCAGGCGCGTGAGGCCGAAACGTATGGAACAGCTCATATTTACATCGGGGTAAACACGGTATTTCCAGATCCAAGCGCCTGACAGTGACGATTTTATTGCTTGTTCTGGGATATGGCAGAGTCCCATTCTTGCAGAAAAAAACTGCCAACCTCGCTTTTCTTGAGAAGTCTCCAGAATTTTACTGACATTCGTTGCCCCTTCAAGTTAATGCGTCGGTCTTTGGAATTAAAGGAGAAGAGTTAAAAGATCGGGAGCTGAGTATGTTCCTGTCAGTGATTCAATGATGCAATTCAAACAAATTTCAACTACCAAATTTTTAACTCCTTCATTCCCTGATCTCGACAAAATTGCCACTGGCCTTGGAAAGTTGAAACATTGTATGATCGGCCATATCAAATGACAAATAATTGTGCCCCTCTGGTTAGACTAATATTAGTGACAACAAGGCCTTGGCCGGAAATGAAAATAATGTTCTTGAAAAAAATAATTGAGAATCTGAACAGAAAAAAAAGTTGAAAAACGGAAGGCCGAAACAGAGTAAGAGAGAGAGAGAGAGAGAGAGAGAGAGAGAGAGAGAGCACGCAGAAAAACGAAGTGTCAAGTACATCATTGACTATTCTATATTCTACAAGGGTGCCCATCGTGGTTTGTGGATTATTGCTGCGTTTAAAGCAGAGCCAACTGTTCTGAAAAAAAGCATGGTTGTTGTAAGAAAAAAAAATCGCCAAATTATACTTTCTTTACTACGGATTATAGTAAGCGTTCTCGTTATGTCGATCATGAACAGTGGAGGTTTTTTCACAACGACAGACTTTCAACTGTAAAACGCCATTTGTAGGACACTGAGCCTTGTGTGATTTGATCGGAGGTTACTATGAAGACTGTTTATTTCAGATGGAGCAGATTATTTTACCGCTGTAGTTCAGGAAACAAGGTAACTGAAAAGGGTGAATAGAAACAAGGTAACTGAAAAGGGTGAATAGAAACATTGTAACCAACATTTTTCTTCGACTGGCTTCTCCAGTTTTAATGTGCCCCACTGATGCGTGACACACTGAGAGAGTGGCTCAAAATGAGAACAGGGGCTCCTCTGATTTTCTGCGGCTTACGAGCTTACAACAACAGCAGTTTTAATTCATCTGCATAAAAATAACAGCGTGATGAATGCAAAGTACGTTTTGCATGACTTGGCATGGTTGCACTAAAAGAACGTACGATATTCCGACAGTATTTGGGAATTATTCCTAAGCTTGTTGGTCGCCTCCGGGAGTGATAAGAGTATTTAGCTCGCCTTGGTTATTCGAAAGTTGTTGGAAGACATATCTCTACCATGATGGCGTCAATTTTGTTGCTGTATAACAGATATTTGGTATTGGTCGCTCTCAGCATCAACAACAAACGAGATGCGATTGAACTCCCACACAATGCATTGTGTTTTATCTGATTACTTGTGCAATATTAAATATATCCTCGTTTCGCAGGCGAGTAGAGTGCATGTAACTCAATTTTTCACTTAAATTTCAAACGCGGTTCAGATCATAATTAGTAGAAGGAGACCTCTATACTACTGAACTATATGTGTTCAGATGGACTGAAAAAAGTGGAACATGCCTTTTAATTGATTCACGACAGAAACTCAAGTCGATTGAGCCCGGGTTGAGAGTCAGAAAAGAATACAAATTAAGCTGCAAATCAGCCAGTTAGTGTCACATAAAAGAGTAGAATAATAGTTTAGTCACACCTCGCCTGATAGCTTATTATTCAAAATCAAGGGTTGAAGAAAAGAAATCTCGAGGATTGAGCTTCAAGCCGCATTTTTATACACTAAAAAGTGTCCATTGACAAGTTTTCCTTGGTCATAAAGGTTTTTCTTTGACAAGTCTCCTTGCGAACTTGTCAAGGAAAAATTTGCTAAGATGTAAATTACTTGAGAGGTAATTTCCAAGGCATTTATGGGTAATTTGGAACAGTTGTCAAGTCGACACGGGAACATTTGAACCCACAAATGACCAGCTCCCAATATCAGTGGCTTCATAGCTCAATTGGTTAGAGCGTCGCACCGACATCGCCGTTGAAGTCCTGAATTTTTTCAGGCTTCTCTACGCAATTGCTAAAATTGCGTCCATAACTGCTGGGGCCATAGCTTCATTTGATTTCATATCCGCAGTTCAATGTATGATGCATTTCATCTGCTCGACACTTTTTCTTTGACAAGTGGGCATGTCAAGGAAAACATGCGGATTTACCAAAGAACTGAAGCCTCGTCACTTTCTTTTTCTTGCTTGAAGCAATGTTCTTTTTCGTGGCTCTTGTCATATGAGCGTTTATGGTCTCCGTAACTCAAGAATCGTGCAATGATCAGTGGAATTCGAGAGCATGTTCCTCACTTAGACCCTGCTCAGAATCGTTAAGAATATCTGCTGACATCTTGCGTTTCATTACTGAATTTCCATGATACCAAAGAGCGGTAGTCCCTTGGAATGCCATGATCGACCGATTACAATTGGTTATTGTGCCTGCGGCTCTATTTAATCCTTACAGTTCAAAACTCACCCAGCTTTCGGAGAAGCCAAATAATGTTTTAAAGATCCAACAGCCGATATTCGGCTCTCGTCACTTCAGAGTAGATAGGAGCTGGCGTAGGTCCGTGGGTCTTGATTGCAGTATATAACTTTTCTGCACCTCTTTACAAAGAGGGGTGGGTTTACTGAGGATTTTAATTTAGAAGCCTAAAATCGTCTGGTAAACTCGTGTTACCTACCGAGTTGCCGCTAAAGTTGCTTTGAAAGTGGCAATTCAACCTTCTCTATACTTTGTGCTTTTGAGGAATATAATCACACCTTCTGATCTCTGTAGTGGCTTTATCGTTCAGGGTTATAAGCCGACCAAGTGACTTTATAAGCTGAGTGACGCCGTTTCTACGTGCAATATTTTAAGGCCCAAAATGTTCACGTTTAGTTTTATATGAGAAAATGCAGTGGATGCTAAATAAAACGGTGAGTACAAAATTGCCGGATAGAGCACAGAATTAAGGGACGTCGTTGTTTAAGGGCTTTCTCTCGAGCCTGATATGATTTCTCTGTAAAAAAAGTGTTGGTTATTTTCGAAGTGTAAGCCAAGGTGTTTAAATTTGTCTTGACAGTGGCATCTTTTGCCGTTAGCTCTGTTACTCACCATATATATAGAACACCCCATCTACGGCCTCGGAATTGAGACGGTAATAATTCTAATTTGCCATGATTTTAAGTTTGAGTTCCGAAAGCTTCGAAGCCAAGCTTGAGATTATGAAAGAAACAATGCGATTCTTTTCCCGGGGATAACGAGGGACACTGCGGTACAATTTTCAATTTTATAATTATTCAGATTCAGTGTACTCAACCGAGTCGACAAGTCATGAGATGTCATCAAAAAATAACTTAACCACACTGACTTTCCAAATTGTACTTGGAGTCCATTTGAAAACATTGCAGATTGTATGTAGGCTGTTCAAGTACTGTAAGCGCAGTTGAGGAAAGTACGTCGTAAGCGCAGTCTCCACATAGTCTAAACATAGCCGAATTGAGACGGATGCTTTGATTCTTGGCATGTGCCAAAACTTTTTCCGTGATCTATAATTTATTATATTCACTACACTCGCATTTTGATTATTTTCACTTGTGATCTATCGGAAGAACAGACGCATAGTACACCGTCATTAACATTTTTGTTTCTTAATTGTATAAAACAAATAGATTCCTTGTTGCGTACGTCTATTCAGTAATCGATTATAAAAGACGTCAAAATGCGGTTTTTGTTTTGTATAAAACAAATAGATTCCTTGTTGCGTACGTCTATTCACTAATCAATTATAAAAGACGTCAAAATGCGGTTAGAACATAACTAATTATAACGGTTTTGTTTTTGTTAAGTACAGAGCCGAGATGAAGTGCAATGGGCTGTATTCACGCGGTGGCCATTTTGAGTTCCGAGGGACTGAAAACCTTTGTTTTGTCCTTCCGGAACTCGTTCTCAAACTTATCAACTCGAGGCTTGGGGTACGAATTCTATTGTTCCTAACCAACATGCCCGCCGCGTGAATAAACCCTATGAAAAGCAGTTCCATTTCTCGCTGAAAATCATTTTAAAAAGCTCCGTTCAATTGAGTTTTAATATTTGAAATTGCGGAAATCTAGGAATTGAGAACTGGCGTACGGGAAGTAAAACGTGTTCACTGATGCTTCCGCGATTCTGCTCTGAAAGACATCATAGCATAGACGCGACGATGTTTGTTCAGCCATGTTTTCCTTTAGCAATTTTTGTGTGTGTGCGAACTTGTAAATTAATGATGAGTTTAAAGATTTTTACTGAACTAAGAAACCAGAGTCAGTTGAACATAATTAAGTCCGTTTCCCTCTTTTAATGCATTTATTTTGTACGCAAGTTACTCATTCTGGCCAGGGGCGTAGCTACCTTTTTGACCTGCTGCAGGTCAATGGGTCGTGCATGGGTCGTGCGTTTCGCCTTGGTTATGCGATATTGGTCAATCTTATCATATAAGTTTGATATCAAACTTATCATATCGCATGATATATGCGATATTCTATCGCATATATCATGTGAAGCTTAGTATTCTAAAACGTTAGTACAATCATGATAACTTACTGCATCCCCTACAGACCTTTTCACGTTTTCTGAAGCAATCTGGGATATTAGACGAAAACTTTTATGACGAAGACTATAGTAATAAAACTGTGACGGATTTTGGTCGATCTCAGTTCGGCGAATATCTGCAACAATAGTTCACGCCTGCTAACCAAGATCGACCATGCTGTGCCAGAAACAGACGATTCCACCGTCCCTTGTCACTATTACATGTTTTTTTATGAAAGTCAATTATTGTTTGATGTTTGAGAGTTCCTTGTCGACCCCGCCAGCCTACTTTCGCGTTTACATTTTTACTTACCTTCACTGTTGATTTAGTGGGAATATGTTCTCAACCCTTCAGTAAATTCATCTCTAAAGACAAATTCCTTTTTGAATAACATTTTCTTTGGCAAGATGCGTGATGTTGCAGTGGAGCTGCAAAAGTTCAAAGTCGCCCAGAATCGCATACACTACTGCAATCTTAGGCGTGCCTGTCCCAGCTTGCCTCCAAGATAACCGGCCGATGGTTTCTGAAATAGTGTCAACGTCTTTTCTCATATTCTCACGAACAATTTCGCAATAAACGATAATTTAAATATTGCATTTTAAAAGCGGTTTGCTGGTCGCTCGAATTTGAAATCAATTTACTGCCTTCAAATTTCTTGATCGCCTTTGTTGCATGTCCAGCGGCAAAGGCTGAGTCCACTGGAGTCCAATTGCACCGTTATGGAGCCAAACAGGAGACAGTTGTTTGATGGCGCGCAATGTTGACGACTGAGACACAAGTGATCTTAGGGGCAGCAGTCGCTATTCTAACATGCGAGCAGGTCATGCACCCTTCGCGGGGCGGGGAAGCGATTTCGCGGGGCAAGCGAGAAAGTGTTTTGCCCTGTCACCCCGGTGCTGCATCTTTCTCGCTTACCCCGTGAAGAGAGAGCATCGCTATTCGGCCGCCATTGATTTTCGAGCCTATGTTAAATTGCTTCTGTTACTGTGACTGCATGCTGTAATCAACAAGTGGTGAACTAATACAAGACCGTGCAGCCTTATAGAATTCGAAAAAGTGCAACCCAACTCTGGGAACATCCGTGAGGACTGTTCTCTGTGAATCAGTTCTTTTGAATGAAACTTCCTAGTCCCTGGATCACGTGGATGACCCGGCCTCTAATGTGCGATTGGTCGAGAGACTACTTATAAATTTATTGCCGTTATGTCCCACATGTTTTGCTAACTGACATTTTCCCTCATTTTTCCCAGCGGTCCTGCTGTGGTTGAGACGGAAAAGGTTAAATTTAGCCTTCATCATGGTGCTGACATTCACAGGTCTGCAAAACATGTGGACCACGAAACAAGGAAAATGAAATAGGCTGCAGAAGCGGTGTGGCTGATCGTCGAGTCGCGTGCGTCGCCTGTAACCTTTATCGTTGGTTTTTCTAGAGGGAAAAAACAGTTAGGGAAGCCAAAAACGTTATGGTCATCATTAAGAGAATCATTGGCTGACGGCATGCAGGGAATGCGCGAATCTCAATCGTCTTAATCAAATAAAGTAATGAATTTATTTAAGACATCAATGTCTGTTTCTCTCAAGTTTAGTCTGGTTTTGAATCTCAACAATATTCTTAAAGTTTGTGGCTGAAATGAATGAATGAAGTAACGAACGAACGAACGAATGAATGAATGACTGGCACAACCGTGACTTTGCTGTTTGCCAACAATGGATATCGTCGTATGCTAGGTGAGCTAACGTAGCTTGTTTAGGATGCTAGAGTAATGCTTCCAGATGGTACCGTGGTACAATGGATGAATACCATACAAAGGCGATTGTACATTGTTTACGGGCCTAATTCTTTGTGGGATACTTATAGGCACCACAAACTTATAAGGTAAGGCTTGGACCGGCCACTTTTAGGGGTTGAAGGTTTTGTGGGCCCCGTGGAGCGAGACTGTTGTCACATATATGTTAAAAAATGCTGTCGACCTTTATGGTCTGAAGCGTTAAATGTAATCGCGGGTGGCGGCTGGTAATACATGGAGGAGTGGATGGATAGTTTCGAATTCCTGTTTACTTGCATTGTTTTGACAACGGTCGCACATCAACAGTTTTGGCTCTTTTGCAAACTGTTGTGGCAAGTTATGGACTTCTCTCGCGAGCTAGATCCGACAAATGCTGTCCCACCCAGCCCTTGAAGAGGTCTTGCGCGAGGGAGAATCAGAAATGGTTCTTCTGTTCACCGATAACGCGCGATACTACACCCATCCATGGATAGTCATGCAACACTTCATCCAACCTCGTTCCCAGGCTCTCTCTCTCTCTCTCTCTTTGCTTCCCTTGTCGTCGGAATTCAGGTTGGAATTCATCCTGAAGATAAGAGTGGAGCTAAATCCGACAAAATGCATTGCGTATAAAGACCCCAAACAAAAACAAGTCAAATAAGAGGCTAAACTACAAAAACAGTGACGCTAGTATTGCGAAGGTCGGGAAATACAACAAAATGTGCTGCTCGTTGCTGGATAGACTCGATCACTGGTAATATCATTAAAACTGGGCTTTTCAGGGGCACGTTCCAAGCGCACTTATATCCAAGATACCAGCAGCTCTTTACGAGTTTTAATTTGCTTGAATAGGTATATAGCAGGGGCCAATCCAGAAAATCCAGAAGAGGAGGCCGAAAAAATTGCGGCGAGAGCGCACCACGCCCTCCCCCCCAATTTGAAAGTCGATTGGTTGCAGAAACTATTTAAAAAACATGGGGGAAAAAGGGGGGGGGGGAAGGGGGCTGTCATAGCTGCGTACTGACATAACGTGGATCGTGGCACTACCAGTTCATGCTTATTTGTTAAAAATGCCCCTCCAAAAACGCAGCAAATGTCGTCTTTGAAACTCTACCCCTAGCCTCAAAATTATCTATTCGTCCGAATAAAGATTACCGCTCACTTGACAGAAAACTAGTTGCTTGTTTTCAGACATGGGATCAGACAAAAGGAAAATGTCACTTTCTTTTGGTGCAAAAGTAGGAAACTCCTTAAAGACTTAAACGGCTCTATTGTTTAGAGAAAAAGAAACATGGCCACCGTGATATCAGGAGGAAAACGTTTCTGTTTACCAGTCCAGGTCAATAACCAGAGTACTTGTACCATCCACTTAAAATTATGCAAATCACTTGTCTCTGAAGTCCTTTTGAGGACTACATTCCCGCGAACTATCTTTCTTCTTCATGTTATGAAAAGCTGAATTGTTAACAGTTTATTCACGACCTCCAGCACCCCCCCCCCCAAAGGGCAGAAAAAATATAGTAACAGCTGAATTGTTGGCATCAAATGATGTTGTTCTAGTCAGATGTGAAAGTATACCTAGCATGGCTTATTTATTGACAATTGCCATAGCTGTTTAGCATTTATGTGCTAAATGACTACTAGATTCTCATTTTTTCAACAAGAGCGATTATTTAGTAAATAAACCCCTTCAGGGGGCTGGTATGTCAGCTGATAATGTCTGCGGCTGAGAGAAAAATGAACATTTGGCTGAGAAGCGAAGCTTCCAGGGCAAATGTGAAATTTTGAGAACAATCTCTCAGCCAATAACAGTGTCAGCCAACATACCAGCAAGCCCTAAAGGGGTTTATTTTGAAGATATTCAGGAGACTACTGATTCATTCAGCAGAGAACCCTTGCCGCAAAATTCTCTTTTCTTCCTCCACATAACTTTTTCCCCTTGATGACTGCCCTTGATCCCGTTTTCGTTTCTCCTTTTGTCGGAAACTTTCCGTTTTTTGCTTCTTTGAAGCACTTTCACCTGAAATGGAAACAAACAGACATAAAGACGGAAGTGGACATCCAGACTTATGGTATACTTAAACAAAGGAAGAAGCCATTGCCAAATTGGAGCTATCCCATTCAAACCCAAACAATTCAGGATTTTACTATAAAACAAATTTTCTGGTTATTAATTTGAATGCCGTGTACCTAAAGTACCACTGAACATGAGCAGTGAACCAAAAGTTTTTGTCCAAACAAATTAAGCCTTATCACATTGAGCGGACATTTCGTCTCTATCAGTTACAAGAGCACCCATCCCCCCTCCTCCCGACCCTGGGCATTTGACTTTTTAGAAAAATTGTGGTCAAATTCCCCACCATGTTGCCAGTTATTATAGTCAAATACCCCATCGGAAGGGCTTCACAAAGCGTCAAGTTGTGCCGTCAATGCTTTTCAAGTCTCTTTGTCACCGCTCCAAACTTTTAAAAAAGGCATTCTTTTCATCAACAAAACCCACGCGGAATCGCGGAATAGCTCTCGAGCAAATTGCCCGAGGAATGAATTACGTAATCCTCCAGCTTGTCGCCCATCTCGATGGTCAAATGCCCGACCAGGCGGGCGGGTGGGTAGAAAACGAAGACCTAAGACCTAAGACCCAAAAACGAAGACCCCCTCAAAATCACTTCTAAATATCTAGAAACGGGTATCTCGACCTTAGATGTGTAAGAAACAACATTATGTTCAATTATACAAAGTTTCGACCAGGGTCTTCGTTTTCTACACATCCCCCCCGGTGTGTAGAAAACGAAGACCCC
>BLFK01000383.1:1749575-1760730 GCA_014634185.1 Astreopora myriophthalma | reverse complement strand
AAAAACAAAACAAAACAAAACAAAAAAAAAACAAAAAACAAAAAAAACAAAACAAAACAAAATGTGACTGGACCACCACAAAACCCCAAACAAGAACTACAAGTCATGACATTTGAGCTGTGGAGGTGCATATAAGCAGAATATTATTTCTGTTAACAGATAGGATGGGCCTATAACCGGAAGAGTTGATCAGAAGGACAGTAAGGGGGGCGGCAGGCTTACGACTAGTATTTTATGTAATGGTAATAGGATTGAGTGGAATCCAGTTTGGTCTGTAATCATACGAGTGATAGCAAAATTGGATGACTGCATAGCAGCAGCCCAGTTTGTTTATCACAAGTATGACTACAGAAGAACTGGATGATACAAAGTCCTGTTACCAATTTATCATAAGATTTGCAATTTCTACAATTGTTTTCTATAATACTGACAGTTCAAGGGGAAAATTATCCATTTTGCAAAGAGCCCCAGTTAGAGGGTGTTTATGCTCTTTCTTTGGTGATTGAATCCAAAGTTATGATTGATCAATTTAAAATGCAAATTTGAATGTGGTTGGCTTAATTAATTTGTCCAATAACATTTAGCAAGGAAATTAATGGAAAAGGTTTCTTTTAAATCAATCACAATTAATTTGCATGAGCGCTTTAGATGAGCATATCTGCTCTTAAAACAAACGCTCCAAATACGATACGTTTAAATGAAAAAATTAATAAATAAAACAGTCACAATCCAGGAAATTGTAGTTTTATAAAGTCAAATTTGGAATCATAACTGTCATGACAAATTTTTTCAGTGTCAAAGATTTGCCAGATGCCAAATGATCACTCAAGCAATTAATAAGACCATAATATCTTACCTGCATTTGTGTTTCAGATTTGAGGTGATGGCAGATTTTCAGTATCTTGTTCCTGACATGCCAGACTTTCTGTCTGAAGTAAAAGATGCTGATGCTTTGAACCAAGATATTCCTCTTCATCTTCCTCCTCCGGTGTTTGCACGGTTTGATCATCCATCAGATTATAACTACCGTCCGGAACCTCAAACAGGAAAAGGAAATACTGGCACAGCAAATGATTCAGATGAAAACAGGTGCCTTGACTGATTCTCGGTACTGTTATGACACTAAGGGATCATCATATTGGTAGTAATAGGCCCCTTGAATGACTTCATCACATGCTTGGATACCACTTAGCAACGGTCTGCTGGATGGCAAGCCAACCAGGTGTTGGGCCGCTCAACAAAGCTTTGATTGTGATTACGCCTTGCTTTTTTTTTAATCGAGTCATAGCGTTCGGAAGAAAGTTCTTGTAACGACACGATTACTAGAGGATTGCATGACATCGAAAGAACGTACTGGATTTGCGATATTTATAGAACATGATTTATGAAAGAAATGATTATGAAGTGCGGGTTAGAAATGAACGGAAGAAATGATCCTCACACTTTCTGGACAATTTAAGCAATTGTCTCTTGTATGCACTTGAAAATTCAAGTGACTCCAACGGGATTCGAACCCACGACCTCTGCGATGCCGGTGCAGTGCTCTTACCAACTGAGCTATGAAGCCACACAGTTGAGAGCAGGTCAAATTGTTGGGCTCATGCGTGTTTTCCCGTGAAAAGAACATGATTTACTTGGAATGTTCGGGAGAATGACAAGAACGCAGAAAGTCCTGGGGAAAAAAAAAGTACTTGCTGGATCAATAGTTTTCAAGGTGAAAGCAGTATTTTTCTTCGGTCGCGCTTTCCTTAGTTCCTTCGCAAGTTGTTAGATGATCTGTTGTAGGGTCGGTTCGAAGTTCAAGTTCGGTTCCATTACTCAGTGATTTAGTGTAAAACGCCACAAAAACGCAAAGAGCAAACTGAAAGCAAGGCAATCGTGTAATTACTTTGGACAGTCCATTGAAAACCGCTCTATAACCCAGAATAAGCGCTAATTACAGTATGCTCCGAACAACTTGGTACTGATCTCTATCGGGTTCCAAGAATTTACTAGGAACAGGTTGCTTCATTACATGAAAGACAAAAGACGCCAATGGAAAGGGGTTTGTTTTTCCACAGGTTAGCTGGGACAAGAACAAGAAACCGACGCCCTGTTAATGCCATAGCAGTCAATTTTAGTATGCCTGAGGTGCCGTCTGCGCCCAATGCTAAGGCCGTCGAAGTAGCAAACAAAGTCAAAGATGGCCTCGTAGAGGTAATAACAAAGTTATTTGCTAACAGGCCAATTTGGTCAAGGGCTGCGCTGCAATGTCATATCCATGGTGCTTCACAAGAGAGACTTAAGCAGTTATTGGCGTGCGTATCCTATTACTGGCTGAATGGTCCTTGGAGAGCGCTATGGACAAGGATTGGGTATGATCCACGAAAACATCCGGGTGCAAAAATGTAAGTTCTTATCCTAAACATGGAGTAGCCACAACTCGACGCAATTCTCCTCAAAATATCCCCCCATTTAAAGACAGAAGCTAAATCTTCAAGAACATCGAAGCCATTCATCTTGTAGTTCTCGAGATTGCTAAAACCCTTGACTAGTCGGGTGATTTTCACGGTTTCTGGCGCTATCTTGGTTTGGAGGCAAACGCGGCTAAATAATGATCATTACTATAACTCCACGAAATGTTTGCCCACTTTGAGCCGTTGTAATTCCACTAGAACGCGACGAATGTCTTGTAAAATGCATTTTTCCTGACATTAGTTAGTAAAGTACTTGTTTAACGAACAGATCCAAGATGCAATGACCCTTAAAGAAATTTTTAAAACTCCATCTGACAAACCCTTATGATAATAATTATGCAAATAGCTGCGAAATTAGAAGCGACATGACAAGATTTCGAATTCCAGTTTATAAAGAATGAAAAACACAGAGCAAAAAGGATGAATAATGTGTGTTTACCTGTATGAACATTCTCTTTTGGTTGGTAAATTTGTTTCTGGTTTGGTATTTGACAGTCTTCCACAACAAACCATTGAATAACCACTGAATATTACACTCGACAGATACCAAATGTTAGATTTTCGTATTGGCAGCAAAAAGGAGGCCAAAAACCTTCCAATTAAAGCCAAGAGAGACTTGACCACGTACACACTGCCCAACTTGATCGGCAAAGTCACTTCGCAGGGCTCGCTAGTAAAGGAGGCTGTCATGATAGGCAGTGATAATAAACCGGACGAGAAACAGAATCAAGAGTTGCCGTACGTGTTTACTCCGAATAAAATGCCGATACAGAAACAACTCTTTTATCAGTTGTGTGATCTGCATGACCCAGAGATTCAGAGACTAATCAGCTTGAATGATGGCCAGGTAAGTTGATCCATCTTTTGACGGTGTAGGGCGCGGTAGTAACTTTGGCGCACAATTTCAATGCCTAACCCTACTTTCGTGTCGTTTCCTTAAAAAGAAGTGCTCTAATTTGATCTTCGAAGCGAAGGGTAGAAAGAAAACAAAGGTCTGTTACGGTTTTTGCGTATCGACCCCTTCCTGATGTAGTGGTGTATTACAGAATTTTCTGAAGAACATGCTGCCGCTATCAACCCATTCCTTGATGGTCCGTGCATGTTCCAACCATTCTTTCGTTAGGCCGCATCCGAGCAAGATCTCCGTATCGGAGATTGCCGGTGACTGGATTCCCAATCAGTTTCGTGATTCCCAATCACTCGAGTCGCCATCCACGAAATAAAGAGCCTTCTCACAGTTCATTCCTTAGTTGATCTCCTCGACGTCATGATGGCAATTGAATTCCAAGTGGTCTATATTCGGACTGGGACCTCGACCACTCCCGATTACAAGAGGATATATATTTTTAATTGGGACGTTTTTTATTGTTCTCTTTCCCGAATGGTAAACCGACTCATCATGAACTTTGTTACTGCATTGTAAACAGCGTGTTGTGTGCTCATAGCATTGTTCTCTTCGTCAGGAAAGCAATTGCCACGAGCGCGATGGATGGTGCCTACCAGGAACAAGCGACAAGCTCAGAGAAGTCCTTTATCAAAGGACCTCAGCGTTAGCAGAGAGACTGAAAAAACAGGCGGGGGAGGGGGCAGAGGAGGCCCCTTTAGAACAGTCGGCACCCGATCCAGTCCCCGAAGGCCTGTGGGGGGGCCATAAAGGAGTGCAAAACTACTTGGAAATGTTACAACAAGACGATGATATCGAGGCCTACGACATATTTGACGATTACACAGAATGCGATGATTAATTTTAAGTGTTATTCATTGAATAAAAACTGGCCTTCTGACCTTTATGTTTCACAATTTAACTAGTCAAAAGTGTTAAAGCTGTTAAAAAAAAAAAGGAAACTGTTCTACTAAGCAATCTTGAGGAAACGCGGCACTCTCGGAAATAGGAAGGTCCTCTTTCTCGAAGAAAAATAATCGCAAACCATGGCAACATCCTGCGAGTTTTAATCTTTCCAAGAGCCAGCGGGTTTGACTGAAATAAATGCGCCCCTGGGCTACCCAGCCTCGCTCACAGCGTTTTCCTTCTTTCCGGCCCCTGGAGCCTGGAAACGTGGTTGCGCCGACGATCCTTACTGGGTCAGCACTAGATAACTTAGGGTGAAAGCAGATTTCTGTGCCCGCAATGATGACAGTCGCCACCAGACCCCTAACCCTAACCGCTGGTCTACCTCACTCTATCACCTCCTTATTAACGACAGCTGGCATGATTGTTTTCAAATTGTCATGCAAATTGGCTCAGTACTCTACCGGGGGACAAACACTGGAAAACCGTCGGCAAATTCTGGAAAATCGACTTGCCTTCATTAGTGTCACTTTGACTTGCCTTCATTAGTTTCAATTCTTTACTGGTTTAACTGTGAGTTTTGTTTTGTTTTTGTTTGTTTGTTTTTTCTGTTCTTGTTTTTGCCAAAAACATCAAACTAACTCGTGTAATAGTTCTATTTTACCGCCAAGGCTGTAAAAGTACGATGAACATGACCAAATTCATCTGGAGATGTAAAATATACGTTAAAATCTCTCGAGCTTAGCTTGTTTGCCCCCCTGATAAATGCATAGTTTAATATGAATGATAATATGAAAGCCAACACAAAGCTAATGTGAATATGGCGAAGGATTTTGGCATTATACTAGGAATCATGGCGAGGGTGAGACAGGACCACGAATTTTTCAGTACGCCCTTACAGCAAAAACCACAGAAGTGCCTGGGTATGAGATAGCTTTGACCTAGTACCTGGCCGTGTTTTCTGCAGAGCGAAATGCGCCAAAAACAACGATAAAAGAACAAAAAGAAGAAGAAAAGAAAAGAAAAGAAACCAAACAAAAAGAAAAAAGAAAGGAAGAAAGAAAGAAAGAGAGAGGCACGCTTAAAGTAAAGTGTTTGAATGCTTTTGACATGTTTAACCAGGCTTTTACGCGGCCAACCACACTACATAAAGGCCCTAAAATTACGCGATTATGTTATTAAATTTACGATTAGGATCTCTGTAGCACGGGTCGTGTTATTAGCATAGTTGAAAAGCTGCAGATGTTTTTTTATGACTACGAAGAAAGATGGTGACATTTTTCCTGAACTGAAATATCCTAAATAGTTTGCTTTAGTAGAAGAGCGAGGCTGTCTACCAATACATACAATTGCTTCGCTTTTAACTGCGTGCGTAGAGCCGGGTTTCAAGGCGTCAAATGAATTAGTCAAAATGCCACTTTGGTTCTCTCGTGTCATTTCTACTGAGTTCCTTTTTCACAACCGGGCGCGTTCATTAATAAAGATATTTTGTGTTTTACAGTTTTTCAATACAGGAATTGCTGCTCACCTTGTAAGACATCGCGCAATTTAAGGGTGGGTTTTAAAAAGAATATCACTAAATGTCAAAGCGATATCGAGCTAATCATCAAACGTTTTTCCTTTTTTCTATTTTGTTGAAATGCGATCTTTGTTTCCTTTTTATCACCTACATGGTGATAAACTCCTTAAATATTCGGAGCAGATGCATTTAGACGCAATAACAAGCTAATCTTTGTACCAAAAGAAAATATCATTGTTAAGTTAATATTGAGCTTTAACCTGGAAGGGCGGCCGTGTTTTGGTTTTATTATTTCTTCACGAAGATTTTGGGGCGTTTATTAAGGTGGTAATTTTGTTAAAGGAAGCTGTATATCCGTCTATAGCACTATTAAGGCTGCCTAATTCTAAACCACCCACTAAACACTTATGTTCGCGTCGAAAGGGAAGCGAAAGATTGTTTATTCTCATCCGGTCCGCTGAGTTCTTAGTCTCAAGCGACTGTGTCTTGCGTAACCATAGAGTCTAGGGTTCAGTAAACGGGTTTGGTTGAAGCTGCCTTAACTTCTTCCCTTAGGAACAAGAGTTCGAAATTTTCTCTGTTCTCGAAGAGTATATGGTAAGTACAGATTGCGTTCTTGGCTCTCTTCTTTTTCTTCAATTTTCTTGTGTTTTCATCCCAGTTAATTACATGCATGGTTTATTGATAGCACGAGACTCGTTCCAAACCGGAGAGGCATTCATGCACAAGGACTGATCTTACTTCACAGGTTATGTGTGAATCAAACATCTCGCATACGTTCCAGTATTTTTCCCTAACATTCGACAGTCAGAGATATTCAGGGGTCTAATTTCTTTAAATCAGAGGTTAGCTTACCTCGTGATGTTTTTAAAATTTAGTTTCGACTTATTTTATTTCTTGTTCAATGTTTAAACTATCTCAGACAGAGCAAAAAGGAGCTGGGGAAGGCCATCCCGAGTTGCCAAAAAGAAAGTGTCAGAAAAGCCAACGAACAAGATTTTCAATGAAGACATTATTTGACGCTGAATTTCACTACTTTTTCTCTAGTCACACTAATAATGAGATTTTAAATCTTTGAATTTGAATCGAAGTGTGAAACAAGAAATGCGAATGATAATCGGGGCTTCGGTCTTTTTTTTCCGATTTCAGTCGCGGGAAAACAAGGGTCGCTCCCGCATTACTTGAAGGCGTTTAACGCAGCAAGATAAACGAAGATTTGCTCCACAGTGCACGTAACTGGAAGAGAAACCTTTCGTGCGATTGTAATTGAGAACTTTGTTTATGTTCGGAATTTCACCTGTTCGAAGCTGCATTTTAATCGCGGATCAAAGATCACCAAATTCGTCACGGGCTTATTGTTGAGGGATATTCATTGTTGAAGTCAATGTGATAGCGGCAAACATACTAAATCAACTAAAGCAAAAGCAATTTCGATCCATTGAAATTTACTGCATTTTTACGTCAAAGGGACAAAAAAAGAAAGAAAGAAAGAAAGAAAGAAAAGGAAGACACAAAGACGAAAATTACATGCAAATGCGCTACACCCTGAGATGTCTTTGAAAATAGCTACTAGTTATGATCTTTACTTAACAAGACGCCTAAGCGCGTTTCCGTGGGATGCACAAACAGTTAACCAGAAATTGTAAAAGTACAACGGCTAGTCCAGATCCGAGTTCAAGGTGCGGGTTAGATCACTAGAAGTTGTTTTTGTGTTGCTTATAACACTTCCCGCATGATACTGGAAATTTATTTTTAAAAAAAATTGTGTCTAAGAAGAAAAACAACAAGGCAAAGGAAAAAAAAAAACAAGAACAAGTTAACGGCATGGATATTATGCATGGTCACCCATCCAAGTGGTAACCCCAGCCAACAGGGCTTAACTCCAGTGAGAAGCACAAGCACGTGGCTAATTGCCATATGAGACCACGAAGAAAAAGAAACCCTACCGATTCTTAGACGTGGTCTGCCTATGGCATCCCACGTAATTACGAATTTCAATTTAAAAAAAAATAGTAACAGTGACAATTGTTTTATACAAGACATGGATGGAATCAATGAATCAATCAATCAACCATTCATTCAGATTGATTGGATAAATAAATTATTAATTATTTAACAGATAGATTGATTGATTAATTAATGATGGGAAGATTACCAGTTCATAAATTCGTACTCCATTTCGACGTTCACTTAATTAAAAGAAATCATCAACCTAATAAAGAAGAGAGGTGCCATAGGAAATAAAACTGAGCTGATAATGTGCAACCTCGTTCCAGAGAGAAAGCCCTGAGAACGAGGTTGAATAACGAGAGCATAAGAAGGTAGGCCGTGCTTAAGAGATTATTTTGCCGGAAGAAATTGTACACAACACATTGACAACGAATAAGGAGAAGAATAGACGTTCACGGGTTATGAACCATAAAACATTATTGCCTTATTCTTGGCATTAGGAAAGCTAACCAAATAAAGCTGACAATATATTCCGAGGCTTTTTTAAAAGTTTCATTTTCAAATAGCATATATTTGTCCCCTCAACAACGAATTGTACATTGAATTGTTCGTAGCTATAGATCGTTTTCGCATGACATCATGGCGGTCATTTTTGGCGAACAAGACCAAGAAACGGAGGCCATATTGGTGCAACAAAACAATCCCGGTGAACTGATCTCCATTTTTTATGAAAATATTTCCTTTTTAAAAAAATCAATATGGCCGCTGGTCACGTGAGTAAAAACCACGCATACCATACTTGAGCCTGTGGTCTATGACCATCCAGCGACTAATATCGTAGTCCTCATGTTTCTAATTTGGCCCGCGAGAGATTATCTGCGACAGTCGGAAAAGTACGTCTGTGTTCGCAGGCTAGTTGTACCGTTTCTAGGGATATACTATACTTATTATATTTATCGGAACAGGAAGAAAAAAGAAGAAACACGGATTCATCATATTTTCTGGAATATATCGATACAAGAGCGTTTCTTTTAGCGCTCTAATAGATATCGCCGATGCCTATTGTTTCAAAGTTTACCTTATACGGCTTAATTAAACTTGACTCCGAGGTATATTTTTCAAAATTGTATCTATTAAACAATATTTCTATTTCTCAGTCTTTTCTTTTGACTGCAAACTGTTACATTCGCTTTCTCCCAAACGTATATTTAGCAATGTTATGGTTTTGGGGAATGTGATCTTTGCCTTGCATTGTATTTAATTACTTGTGAATATTAATATCAAGTCATTTGCGTTAGCCGTCTTAGTTCTATTGAATAATGAATAGTCAATTGCAGATGAGTTGCGATTTCATATCAATGAAGATGACACCATGGGGCATTTGCCATTCAAACGCTTTTGTTCAAACGATTAACACCCTCTAATCCTTTAGCAGAAGTCATTCCAGTCTCTGGGAACCGTGCCTCAAGCGTTTCCCGTAAATTGATTAACAACGTAATCCAGTAGCGTTACGCAAGCGATTCGCTCACTAATGCAAGTTTTATAAGCTCATTACCACATGAAATGCTTTGATAAAAACACGAAAGAACAGCGGAGGGCAACGCAGCTTGAAATATTACGGTTTTAAAAGCAACTTGAATATTGAATGGAAGTAGGAGAGCCACGAATAGCAACCATGGCATCTGAATAAATCTAGTAAGTATAAATTGAAGAATATTCAGAATTATGAAGTAAAAACCGTGTTACTTTAAAATTATTCGGGAACAGCCGAGAGATACGTGGTTTGTTTGTCGAGCACATTCCCTGATGAATAGAACTTGCGGATGAATTTCAATTACCGGTAACTTATAATGTCGTATAATGTATACCATGTCGATATAGCAATTGAAACAACACTCAAAGAAATTTGATTTTCAAATCCCTTCAGCGAATTTGTACACATCTATATTATCGTTTGATGACCATAACGGAAATCCCTTAAGCTGCCATAAAAATCGGAAATAAATCATTGGATATAAAACATTCAGCGTTGTCGAAATTAAGATGTAGGCCCGCACGTCAAGAGATCAGGTTTGCAGTTTATTAGCATCGATACTGAAACTGGCCGGTTAGAAGTCTTTAATCAGTTGTTACACCAGAAATACACAGTAGAGTTTCATTTAGGAAAGAAACCTTAAAAAACGATATACGTTTGCCGAGTGTGCCCCTAAAAAGCATGATCGGAGTTATTTGATGTAAACTCGCTTTTCTGCAGACACTGAAGTGCTTTGCAAACAGGGGTACGCAAATGAGTTCATCAATCGATGATTCCGCTGTTTCAACTACACGTTCGACGTAGCAAGCAACCTTAAGCGAGTGTTCATCGCTATCTCTCTCTGTAAAAGACTACATACAATTTAGTGAATATAGAGTTTCTTTCTACGACGTCTATGAGGCAAGTACTTGCAACTTGTTTTGTGGTTGTTTACGTAAAAGTAGCTAAAACATTTTCCTTTTCATTTCGGCCTTCATGATTTCCAGCTTTGGTTATCGTTTAAAAAAAAAAAAACGTAAGATCTGATTTGATCATGATATCCATCGCGCATAGTGTTTTAACGTTGAATCTACCATGATCAATAAGAACACCAAAATAATTATACGGCGTTCTTCTGATCGAGATTTATTTGAATTTTATTGTTTGCGTCTATATCCATGCCATATTGTCGGCTTGCGTGGGAACAGTTTCAAAATGTCGTATTTTATAACTGCGTGAGCGATATGAATTCACAGTTGCTGCTAAACTGCGTATAAGTAAGGATCATTTTCTAAATATACCATGCCTTAATATCATCTCCATATCTAAACTTCGGAGACATTTTGATTTGTTTAGTGCTTTGTCATTGTCAAACACTTTCTGGTCATTGTTGAAATTACATAAGATTATGCTCCACGGACGCCGATGGCAGTCTTATGAGCTTGGTATCACAAATATTTGAATGGTCAAAGTGTGAAAAGTATTTGGTAGTGGGATGTAATCCTGTTGTGCATCTCAAAGCGGAGACGTTTTTCTAATTGCCGTCACGGAATCAGCTTATGGCGGTTGTAAACAAAATGAAAGTTTCGACTTACAATATTCTTATTCTTAATACTATTGCAATCTTCACTGATCAAAATAACAAGACTTCACGAAAGATGTTCAGACTTGTGTATGAAACCCTGCAGCAGCAAAGTGGATTTATACGATTAATCAGTTTGGTTTATTCATAATGTTATGCGTGGATGATAATTGACGCATTTGCAACTTAATTTACTAGATATCATGTGCACCCCAATTCTTGCCACTTTCTTGGAAGTCTTTATTGCCTGTCAGAGCATTTTGAGCATTCCACAGGGCACAGATATTTTGGTACGCAAAACGACGTTGTGCACAAAACTATAATTTATCAGTTGCTTGGAAACAAA
>BLFK01000383.1:1732156-1749565 GCA_014634185.1 Astreopora myriophthalma | reverse complement strand
ATGATCGGAGTTATTTGATGTAAACTCGCTTTTCTGCAGACACTGAAGTGCTTTGCAAACAGGGGTACGCAAATGAGTTGTGCGATCCATCGATGATTCCGCTGTTTCAACTTCACGTTCGATGTGGCAACCTTAAGTGAGTCTCTAGCGCTACCACACTCTGAAAAAGACTATAAACAATTCAGTGAACGTGGAGTTTCTTTGCCAAGTCCACGAGGCAAGTAAATGCAACTTGTTTTGCTGTCGTTTACGTAAAAGTACTGAGCTAAGAGCTACGTTTGCCAAGTGTACCCCCAGGAAGCATGATCGGAATTATTTCTGTTTTGATCTCGGTTTTTTGCAGACAAGTGCTTTGCAAACAGGGGTACGCAAATGAGTTCATCAATCGATGATTCCGCTGTTTCAACTACACGTTCGACGTAGCAAGCAACCTTAAGCGAGTGTTCATCGCTATCTCTCTCTGTAAAAGACTACATACAATTTAGTGAATATAGAGTTTCTTTCTACGACGTCTATGAGGCAAGTACTTGCAACTTGTTTTGTGGTTGTTTACGTAAAAGTAGCTAAAACATTTTCCTTTTCATTTCGGCCTTCATGATTTCCAGCTTTGGTTATCGTTAAAAAAAAAAACCGTAAGATCTGATTTGATCATGATATCCATCGCGCATAGTGTTTTAACGTTGAATCTACCATGAATATCAATAAGAACACCAAAATAATTATACGGCGTTCTTCTGATCGAGATTTATTTGAATTTTATTGTTTGCGTCTATATCGATGCCATATTGTCGGCTTGCGTGGGAACAGTTTCAAAATGTCGTATTTTATAACTGCGTGAGCGATATGAATTCACAGTTGCTGCTAAACTGCGTATAAGTAAGGATCATTTTCTAAATATACCATGCCTTAATATCATCGGAGACATTTTGATTTGTTTAGTTCTTTGTCATTGCCAAACACTTTCTGGTCATTGTTGAAATTACATAAGATTATGCTCCACGGACGCCGATGGCAATCTTATGAGCTTGGTAACACAAATATTTGAATGGTCAAAGTGTGAAAAGTATTTGGTAGTGGGATGTAATCCTGTTGTGCATCTCAAAGCGGAGACGTTTTTCTAATTGCCGTCACTGAATCAGCTTATGGCGGTTGTAAACAAACTGAAAGTTTCGACTTACAATATTCTTATTCTTAATACTATTGCAATCTTCACTGATCAAAATAACAAGACTTCACGAAAGATGTTCAGACTTGTGTATGAAACCCTGCAGCAGCAAAGTGGATTTATACGATTAATCAGTTTGGTTTATTCATAATGTTATGCATGGCTGATAATTGACGCATTCGGAACTTAATTTACTAGATATCATGTGCACCCCAATTCTTGCCACTTTCTTGGAAGTCTTTATTGCCTGTAAGAGCATTTTGAGCATTCCACAGGGCACAGATATTTTGGTACGCAAAACGACGTTGTGCACAAAACTATGATTTATCAGTTGCTTGGAAACAAACTCATTGATTTGTTTTTATCATGAATTGCGTTCATTGAAAACTAATTTATAATTATTGGAAAAAGCAAATCTAGCGTTATGATTGGCTTAGCGATCATGGTATGCAGTCTTTTTTATTTAATGACAACGCTGAGGCTGAGATGAACCAAAATGTTAAGAATATACTAAGAACATACCTCAGGCTGAGAGTCAGTTAAGAACGTTTTTATTTTGCTCGTTTGTAGTATGAAAAAAGGGAAAATAAATGCAAAACAGTACTCTAACAACAATTTACCCAAATACTTAAAGACATTTTTTTTTCAGCATTAACCATGTGGCTTTCGTAATGCATGATACACTGAAGAACATCTCAGTTTGTAGTCGACCGCCAAGTAAACTACCAGAAAACTGCGATTCATTGAGCAGTTATTATTTACAACCTTTCCAAAATAACTTCCGCACCATCGACATAATGTAACTTTAAGACGATCATAAGAACGTTTCCAGGCGGCTCAAGTCGCCGAGAAAATAAGAAACTTCAGCCTCAGCTCCAAAATAAGGCGTTCTTTCAGAACGTCTTACATTATACCATGGCAACCAAGTGATTGCATTATACCATGGTAACCAAATGGTTACGGTAAGATCTGTATGCATACTGTACACTTTTTAAAGGGGCTCTGCCACGGAACTTTTGCTCTCCAAAACACAGAAATCCTTCTTTAAGACATTTACTTACGCCCAAACCATTATTTTAAATTTTGGAAGAGGATACGAAACGATTTTATCCAAGAAGAGTCAGTCATTCATAATACGTTTTTGGCCATGTCTTCAAGATCAGAAGCGAAATTTTGAAAAAGTTAAGCTTAATTTTTCAAAAAGCAATCCGTTTATATCCTTGCCATCCGTAACAACAGAAGGCAGTGAATAGTCTCAGTGCAGTAACATGCATGGCCTTCAATAAACAAACTGCATCATTATTTTTGGTTCTCGATCAATGATTTAGACATCTTTTAGCATTGTACAGTGAGGCCAAAATAGCGGGACAGAGCCCCTTACGCAGGTGCAAATTCCCCAAAACAAATCAACAACAACAAACTAGAAAGATTTATTGATATTCTGTGGGCGTTTCTAACAAGACATTATAGCCGACTAGGCTATGCCTCGTTTTTGTCGTATCCAACGCACCTTTTAAGTATAAATAGGCGCCCGAGGAATAAGTATTGCCAACTATAAATGGGCAATAATGAGTTGAATCAAGGATATATATCGTTGAAAAGGGTGGCTACTTAATTAAGGGCGATTATCCAAAACGTTGAAAGAGTAGTTCCTTTTCATTCTATCCTCCTTTTTCTTTCATCCAAGGTGTTTCTTAACTCTGAAAACCCCGGTCCCCCCAAAAAGAATTGTCGTCAAAAAAAAGGATATGCTTAGCCCTAAAGGGGATAGTTGTTGATGAATTTTATATGGGACTAGAATTACGAGCTTTTAACTGATCAGAAACGCCAGCCTAAGCAACCGTAACCATGGCCGTAACTTGGGTTCGTCTCGTCCCGTACTCAGAAGCGAGAGAGACATCTATTGCAAGTTTAGCCGTATCTGCCACCAAAATGGCGCTAGAAACCGTGGAAAAGTCTAGAAAAAGACACGATAGACGCGTCATGGACTTGATTTGTGGAGCACCTGTCAGTGTTTTTGAAAAGGAATTCTCTAATGGTTTTATGATTTATTGTCGTAAATGATCCTAGTTAATCCTTCGCATTATTTGTAAAACATTGGGAGAATCATTTACATCACGGCACGACAAGCTCTTCAGTTATAGCTAATTTTTTATCTTTTAGCACGAGCTTGGTGAAGCTTCCCTTTTTGTCGCCGGAACGTCCGGCAAACAAAAGACTGTTCAGTTACACGAGCTTATTGTGATGGTAAAATAGACTGATTTAGAAAATATGTTTTAAAGTTACGTCGGCAAAATGAAGACAATAGAAAATTAAGATTTATCCGGCAAGTCACCTAACTTTCAACAAAGAGAATTGTGAGAAATGTTCTTCTCGAATTAAAACTAATTTGCGCTTTTTGAACAAGAAAACAAGTATAATGGCACATTTTGTGTTTTACATTTTTTTCCCCTCTGGTTCTCACGATCTAATTGCTGTTTGCAAACCGTTAGTGGTTGTTTGAAACAATTTATGGACTGACCACACCAGTGCCATTTTCTCAGACCTCAATTTTGCAAGTTAGATATTTTTATACCATCATTTATACCAAATACACCAATGAAGCCGCAGAATATTTTCACGCCATCTGTTTTATGTGGTGGTTTGGCCGTCATTATTCTCTATTGACGCTATTATTCTCCGTTGACGGCCATTATACCCTTGCAGCCATTTTCGGTGCTCTTTGTTATGCAAAAACTTATATCGTCATCAAGACAATACGCATTGTTTTAGTTAGTCATTCGTACTTTCCTTTATCAAAATTTGTCCCCAACTGAATAAATTTGTTATAGACTGTCACTTCACTTAGGATGCACAAAGTTAGTCGGAGATGGTATGCATAAAACTGACGAAATTCGACCGACCACTGTGGGATCAAAACGCTCTATTAGTTGACCAGGTATTCAACAGTGCTCATGGCTTTGTGCGAAACACGGCTTGCTTGAAGGAAAAGGTTGACAATGTACTAGCTAGAGCTTTGAAATGCTGTACCTCTAACTCAAAAGTCTGACCACGAATTTGCCGCTTTCTTGCGATGATAAACAAGCTAGGGAAATCACTGAAATCGAAGCTGTCGCTTTTGTCGCGATATTTTCGAGGTATAGACCTAAATCTCACTCGGATCTGACGAACCTACTCAGTTTACTTTACATGATTATTGGTTTGTGTCCCTTGTCTTTCCGAGTTTCTGTCATTCACGTCTACAAACAGGCATTATTGTAAATATTTTATTAGACGACAGTGTGCTCAGTGTCATCAGCTACCTAAACTTCATGTAACAGCAAGCATGACAAGACAAGATTCCATGAACAATGTTATCCTTTTTCGTGCTGTCTCGTAACATTGGCAACGCGGTTACAGTCCTCATTTGTTTTGAAAATACGATGAGACATGTTTTCTGAAGTTTGATAAGAAAACGGTCGGAAAGTTTTGAAAAATTGAATCAAAAGGGGAAAAGAAAAAACTCAAAATTTCCATTAACTCTTACGTACCACATAAATTGTCATCCAGCTGTTATTTAAGTGTTCTGGAGTCTCTAACGTGCATTTTATGGAGATTTGGTTCACCTGAAAACAAAACTGTGTTTTTTAGATGAAGTCAAACTAGTATGAGAACGAATCTCGATAAAGTAATCTTTAGAGGCTCAGGAACATTAAAAAATAACAGCTCGACGACATTTTATGTGGTACAGCTTTAATGGAAAATTTGAGATGATTTTATGTTCTCTTTTTTTAGACATCCCTACGAATCCTTAGGCTTCAAGTGTCCCGTTTTGATCCCTGAAGCCTTGTGATTTAATGTTAAAATTATCGCGCAAAAGTCCTGGGACTTTTGACCGTCAATGAAACTAATCTATACACGGAGAAGCCTGCATAAACAAAATCATTAAAGCGATGCATTTTAGGTATACAATAGGAAACTACATGAGGACGTTAGGCAAACAGTAAGATTTTTCTTCCGAATCCAAAGCGTCTGGAAAATCAGGCGGACATTGAATCCTGGGTAGTTCCTTTGTGGGGGCAAACGGCGAGTTTGGCGGTTCAGTTGAAATTAAAATCTTGTCCGTTTGCCCCCACAAAGGACTGAACTACCCAGAATTCAATGTGAAGTTAGCATTAGCAAAGTAGTCCACTTCGAGATAGTTAGTAACTCTACTTACTATGATTTCGACCAGGTGTGCGTTTCTCAAAAGACCCGACATTGTTCGGAGCTATTTCGGGTGCCACAATTCCCAGTGCATTCCTCTTTCCTTCCTAACTTGAAAACATTTTCAGGGGCGTAGCCAGACATTTTTTCCATTTAAGGCCAAATTGTTCAGCGTGAGTAAAGTATATCAAATTGTGACAACGTCCAACGTAAGAACAAGTGGTCCTACTGAAAATTCTTATTAAACCCATGCTTAATGGCCTAAACGAAGGAGCTACCCCCTCTGAATTGTTAGAGGACCAGCTTCCAAGACTGAATAAACGGATCGTAGTTTTACAAATGGGTTTTTCGGTACTTCCGAGGCTTAGCGCTAAGTCGGGTTAAATGTTTCTTTCTAATCGTTTTTAAATGAGGTGCCCTATTTTCAACAGCGAGAGCCACTAATATTTAATCTGACCTCGCATGGTCTGACCTGGCATGCTTGAAACCCTAAGTAATAATAATAATCTTACGTAGGAGTTAAATTTCATAAATCCTGAAAAACCGGGGAGCCACGTTCTCAGTTGAAGATGTATGAAAAATCAGTTCAGGAATCCCAGCCTTGTTTGCTTTTACACAAACAGTTGTTTGGAGGTCAAATTCCGGGGATTTACAAATAATATTATGCGGGATTTAATCCATGGTAATCTGACTGTTTATGTAATAGTGTCACTAAATTAAATATGTTGATTGATCCCCAGTCGATCGCATCTGAACAGAGCTCGAGGAATTCAGTGTGGTTTCGACCGACCTCGGCAACTAGGAAAATCGTTAACGGGATCACTGTTGATTTTCACCCCTGTAGACTTCAAAACCATTAATTTCCGTTGGTTCGAACACCAAAACGTCCCAGAGAAGAAGAAAGACAAAATTTGACGGACGCAGGACTCCATTCATGTTTGTTTTCTTGATCATTTGCAGCTTATACTCAGTTTGTGTGTGTGGAATTTCAGTCAATAGCGGAAGCAAAGGTCACAAAACAATATCACGAGATTCTACCCAAGCTGAACCATTTGGAGACTTACTTCACCGAAGGTATAAAGAAAATTACTGCCGGATTTCACATATTCGATACATATATTTTTACAGATATATGATATTTTTAGCCGCGTGATTTATTCTGAGAAGGGTTGCGCAAATCCTACCAAGTGATGCCATGGTAATCCTTGACCAAGCTTTACTGTTGATGCTGCATTTCTTTCCGTTCTTGTGTTTGTTTTGTCTCGGTATTTTTTTGCTTTTAAATCGGTGCCGCCCTCCTCCTACGTGCAGACCTTACGTTCGGGAGGATCTCGGCTCGAGTGCGGACGAGTCAAAACAGAGGAGGCCTTTGTCTGTTTTGTTCGCGGTGTTGTCGTTTCCCCGGCACCGACGGTGTGTTCCAGATTGGAGATCGACTATTCAGAAAGGTCCAAAAATAGCCCTACAAGGCTTCGGCCATTTTGAAGGGAAAGCAAGAAATTAGTGACTGGAATTTTGCTTGAAGCCGTCAAGGGACTTAAATTCGTAATATGACTCTACCTTAACCGACCGATCTGTGATAAGCGGCTCAACTTTGTTTAATCTACTAAGTATAACTACTGAACCAAAATACTAATAACATGCTTTAGGCATCCTATGTGGAGGCAAGGAGTTATTAATCATTGTTTTATCAATAAGATCACATTTATGACAGAATACAATGCAAACTATCAGTTGACTTCTCTCATCGACCGGTGACCACATGGTCAAGTTTTGTTTGGTCTAAAAGTTGGGGTCCCAAGATAGCAGTCAGCTGCTTTAGGGAATGATCCGGCCATAAGCCTCTACAGATTGTGCTCGGCAACTTTTGAACAACTTTTGAAGATTTGAGCAACTTTTCTGGTTTTGAGCAACCTCGAGCAACTTTTGCTTTTTTGAGCAACAGTAAGAAACTTTTAGGCTTTTACACATTCCACACTGCTAATTCCTCACAAATTATCAAATAAAATCTTGACCATAAAAATATTTGATTGCAGTAATGACTTTTTTAGATGTCTGGATCAACTTAACAAATTGACGTCAGTTTTTTATGCGTCTGTCCTGTTATTGATCATAAATTTCGTCATCACATTGTCAAAGTAGCTGTGGATCCACGAGGCGATAGCCGAGTGGATCCGCAAACTACTTTGACAATGTGATGACGAAATTCATTGTCAATAACAGGACAGACGCATAAAAAACTGACGTCAATTTGTTTCAGTTTACGATAACAAAAAGGTAGGAGAGACGAAATTAAGACGAAACGCGAGACCATTATAAATTCATGTGTCTGTCCGCATATTGACCATAAAAATTAGCCAATGAGCGCGCGCGTGAATTTCTGCAGTTATCGTAAAAAAAATAATCGAAAAGAACATGCAGGCTGTTTATGCGCCCGTAAGCGATGCGTGACGTTTTCAGCGGTTATTCATAAATGATCACTAAGCAAGTATTATTTTTCTTAAACCGCCATGTTGTTTGGTTTCTTTGTTCAACAATGTTTATGTAAATGACTCATGCTATGCTCCGTTTTTAGTATGTTTTTTTTTTGTATGAATATCCGTGAAATATGCTAGCAATTAATAGCAACTTTTTCAAATTTAAGAGCAACTTTTCCAATTTTCTGGCAACTTTTGAACAACTTTTTAGCAGTTTTTGGAGCAACGTTTTTGAAATTTACTAGCACAATCCGTAGAAGCTTATCTGGCGAAAGTTTGCTTTGGGCGAGGAACAGGTAGAAATGACTTCGTTTAACTGACTTCGTTGAGAGGTCCGTATTCAGTTAAATATAGTACGTGTGTACCTTATGGCCCGCGATGACGTCGCCCGTTCCAGGCTCTCAGTCTAGTCGGGACCAGCGAGGAAACGCGAGCGCGAGAAAAAAACCGTGCGAGCACTGGGGAGAGAGGAGGCCCCAGTGCTCAGTGCTCGCTCGTTTTATTGTTCTGGTTCTTTTTTCCTCGCGCTCAGCTCGCGTTTTTGCTTGCTCGTCCCTACTAACTGAGAGCCTGGAACAGGCTAGCGATGACGCTTGTTTTTCAAAAGCCCCAGACCCGATGGCACAAATACTTACCGGTCGACGGGGCCAGTTTACTGAGTGAATGTCATTCGCGAGAGTAATTAAGCTGAGAGAGAATAGTTGGGACGATAATTACTTCGCCGTGACCGAGTTATTGTAATCCGGGACAATGCCATCTGTTTATATCCCATCCTGTTTTAATATGGAACGGGAAAATTCACAATTCCATTGAATTTGTCTTTCAGATTTTACCAGTGACATCAGGATTGCGATTTATCTCTGTTTTTCAAAGAAGGACCCAGGATACTTTTTACGGATGCAAACTAATTCCACGTCTTCCCTACGAAAGCCTGCTCTTAAAAGGAATGCTCATATTCTTCCTCGACTTGCTGATCAAAACGCGGTATTCCTTGGAATTGCAATTATTAGCAATAGCTATTTTATACTTCAAAGTCTCCTGTGCATCCATTTCACCAACACCGTCGTTCTCTAGCTCATTGACTTGGCCACTTGAAAGCACCCCATCACTTGCCGACAGTTTTCACGAAATCACCTCGACCAAAAACTTCGTTAGAACGCGAATAAACTCAAGCTTAACAACATCTAAAGCATCCAGGACGTCTCCTGACAGTGCGAGTTTTGAAATAAATATGCCCGTCACAAGCACACAGTTGGAGCATCTACAGGGTAAGATGAAGTCATGATCGGCTGTTCTCATTCAGTCTCGAAAACCGTGATTTCTGGCCCGAAAAGTAGATTGTAAAACTATGATCTGTTTAATCCGAAAGCAAGGATGGCGGAGCGTATTTTGAATTGCGCCAACCAGTAGCGGGTCTGGGGGAATCGTCCCCCAGGAAAATTTGAAACCTTGAAGCTCGGAAATGCTACTTTCAGTATTCATTTTTTGCTTGAAATTGGTGGGGCTCTAGCCCCCCAGCCCTAACGCCGGCTCCGCCGTCCCTGGAAAGGGTGTTCTTTTAACATATTTTTAAGATAATTAGGGAAAGTTCATTTAATATGACAGGGAGGGATGAAGATATTGAGGGGGGGCTCCGAACATTTTTAGACACCCGAAGGGCGGAAAAAATTGTTGGGCTAGGAGGGGGGGGGTGGGGGGGCTCCGAAAATTTGTATACTTCAAAACCAACACATGACATCATCATACAGATCGGATGGTTTTCAACTCAACAATTTAAAGACCTGTGCAACTCAGCTATATCACGTGGTTTACAGATATAACAAATGTAGTCTCAGTAATTATTACACTCTTGTTCATCCCCCCCAAAAAGACAGAAGAAAATTACGGCACCCGAAATACGCCCGAATACGTTTCGGGACTCTTGAGAAAACAGGGGCGTCAGACCGTTTCTCAAAAGTATTTTTTATACAAGCCTGTGCGGCTTGTATATACAAACCTAAATTTATCTCTCTCTGAAATGCAACCATCTGTCGCTAGCACACCTGAGAATTGAACCAACAGATTTACGTTCGAAAGGCAGTGAGGTTTCACGGTGTCATAACAAAGTCAACTCCTGACTCCCTCTCACTTAACTAAACACCACGTCACTGGCCATACAACCCTGAAAAGCAGATGCCATTCTAGTTCTCACATCCTCTAACTTATTGGATCTTGTCCGTTGTTTCTGAGCCAATCTCGAATGTCTTTGTAATGGAGTATACTAGCCCGTATGGGACTAACGTTCCTCTCTTCTTGCTTTTTGCAGGAACCTGCGATGAAGGCTGGATTCACGATAAAAATCTTTGTTACAGAGCGGTAAAAGATGCTAAGTGGTTCGATCATGCCGAGCGATATTGTGTTATCCATTCAGCCCATCTAATATCGATCGAAAGTGAAGAAGAAAACGATAGAATTGTCAATTTAGTTCAGACTTTTATTGGTCAACCTGGAAAAGTGCGAATATGGCTTGGAATGGAAAGACTGTCATCTGATTCCAGCCTCCATTGGGTTGATAATAAACCACTTAATTATGAAAACTGGGCTCCTGGCGAACCAGACCAGACAGGCGCATGCGTACAAATGATTAACAAAGGATGGTGGGAAGACACGTCATGTACACAAAATTTGCCTTATATCTGTAAAAAACGTAAGTCAATTCTGAAAATAATTCAAGGCAAACGTTGAAGTGAACAATTTATCTTTTCTCTTTCATTTACCGAATTTTAAATTTATATTTATCATTCGTTTCCTCTACCCATATTTTTTACTTATTTATTATTATTATTTATTTATTTATTTACTTTTTTTGTCGCCAAACCTTCTTTGCAGTTGTTATTTCGGCTTTAAAACAATACTTTGAGTTCAAAGAACTGTAGCCTTATTAGTAAAATCTACTCAATTTTCATTGTTTCACTAGATAGCAAAGCCGACTTGCCATACTCCAGAGCCACGGAATTAGGAATCTTGATCGGGATACCTACAGCTTGCTCTGTAATCATGTTAACCGTAGTCGCTGTTTTATTTGTGAAAAGTGTCGTCGAATCAGAGGGAACATATTACGCATATGGAAAAACGCGCAACAAAGGTAAAGTCCATTCCTGCCTTGTGAAATTGACCACAAGCCTTGCGCATGTCGGAGCCGTGGGGTATGTGAATCAAGGTGGCGATTTCAACAGATCAAGCATCTCTCATCCGTCAGAACATTCTTTACCTGGTGCCAATGCCTCTGAACATGTTCTACATTCTCGGCCGGATTCACCCGCGAAGGCACCGGAGATTACTATTACGCCCGGGACACCTGAAGTAAACAAGAGATTAGATGTGACTAAATCCTTCACTACTTCAAGTTCGAGTATTGACCAAGACCGTTTCCAGTCTGTTACGAGTCTAGAAAACCTGGTTTCTAAAAAGTATATCAAGCCTAAAACACGTAGATTACGGTCTTTAAGGAAAGCGGATGCTGTAGTGACGGCCGCTGGGGCTTCTGGGAAATACATAAAGAAAGAAGAGAGATTTGAATTTTATGAAGTTTAATTTGTAGAGCGTTTGTATCACATTGCTAGATTTTCACGGGACAATTTGAATTTGATATAAGAGGAGGCCAAGTGTACGTAGAGATTTGTTCAAGACTGGACTGATTAAAAAGACGAAGTTAAAAATTATTTTAACTTGAAACAGTCTTTATAGTCCAGATTAGCAAGTAAATGCTCGTCCACTTTAAATGAAAACAAAAAAAGAAAAGAAAAAGAAAAAAAAATGTCGACTTAATAAAGCGCTATAGTTTATTATATTATTATTGTTATTTATATGACCGTTTGATCTTTGGGATTCCTGAATATTAAAAGTACCACGATAGCTAACTACATCGTGGAAAGACTTCACCGTGAAGACCAAGACAGATAGGAATGGTCTATCACTGAGTTCTTACGGAGAGAATATTCAAATACTAGTTTACCAAATTGGTAGACATGCTGCCAAGGATCGAGAAGAGAACGTGTGGTTATTTAACGACGTTAGTGTGCGTGAAATTGAAAGGAGATCCAAACAGGAGAAATTTAACTTTGTGTTGTCTTGTACCAGCTGTTTATACACATTCGTGAAGATATTTGCAGTTCTGTTATTGTTGAAGTAGTATAGAATACAAACAAAATCAGAATTGAAGGGCATGCTTTTCATTTCTGACTAATCATATTACGGCAGTATTGGTTGGAAGTATTCAACAGACTGCACAGGACACGTCAAGACAAACTGTTTGATGGGGGTTTCAACAAAACACTGAGCCCCGGTCCGTTGGTAGAAAATATAGCCCGCCTACTTTTAGCTGAATGTTTCTTTGGTTGTCCTGGCGGTGTATGACAACTGCAGACTGCAGACCAACCCTAATTCCGAATTATTGAAAACGCATCGTTTTGAAAGGGGTGCTTAGACTTAAATACTGTTTATCAGCGCTACTTGTAGGCAGTCTGCAGCTGTCATACACCGAGGCTAGATTGCAACAACTGGCCATCTTCACACGAAGCACAATAAGTTCTAGAATAATCGATGGCTTTGGTCGAATTTGATCTGCTCGGATTTGCCATCAGCTGGACCATGGATAGCGTGGTTTCCTGTATATTGCTCGCTAGCCGCCAACGGCACACTCATTGCAACAGCACGAAAATCCTTCATGTATCACTAGATACTTGACCGTTTCAAGCTGTCAAACCCTGGAATTTGAAGCTTAGCGACCTCGTCTACCCTGCTAGAATAGCTCTTACCCACGGGACTACGCCTTATTTCTTCATATTTTCAATTTTTGAAAAGGCAAACCAAACGACCAAAGGAATAAGATAAATACCTTTAATCGCGGAATAAAACTATGCTGGCAATTCAGTTAAATATTGAGATAAAACTAGAATTTATAATCTTCAAAATACATATTTACAACTTTGTCACATTAAATCTCATTATGGCACTGGCATTCTCTCTGTCTCCGTCTCTGTCTCTCAGAGAACGACAGTTTCAACGTACGAGTTTCCTAACCAGCCACACAACAATCATTTCCCCGCCTAAGCTTTAGTTTGCGAGACGGTTGTAACCTAAACATCAGCGACTGATTCACTAAAAACTTTGAACTACCCGAACGTTAAATGACGCAATGAACAGTGTCACGGACTGAAAGTACAAACCCAAACCATCCCGACTTTCCCGCGCGCCATCGCTGGTTGAGAGAACCATGCATCCCCAGCGAAAACTACGACGCTTTTAGTGTCGACCAAAACTCAGTAATCATTGGGTCAATCAAGGGTCAACAGATTTCTTATAGCCAGCCAAATGTGTACTGTCGTCATACAACCGCAAACTAAAGCTCAACATTTCGCTTACTCTAACATTCAATTGCGACATTAAATCCACACCTCAGGTATACGATATTATGTTCCAGTTCTACAATACATATTTCCACAAAAGATGCTAAATATAGTTTCCGACTGCTGACCAACCAAAAGGTTAGACTGACATCCCTTGTACGGAACCGAACACCAACACTGTTCGGTAGCTTTCAATTGAACGGTCTACAATGCGCACTAAGATTTAATCCCACACTCAGAAGTCGAAGACAAATATAATAAATCTCTTAGTGAAACGGTTTCACGCAAGATGAACCAACATTTTCTGAGCCTTAGTTCTGTTTTCCTTGACTCCAAACTTGACCGCACTTCTCTCTGCATGCGCCGAAGAACTAAGCTTGGATCGGACTCTTGGCCCTTTCGAGTGCAAATCTTGACGAGCGGTTAAAGCTCTTTGCACTTTCTTTGTTGCCTGAACAACAACATCAACAAAAAAAAAAACAAAACAAAACAAAACCAAAACAAACAAACAAAACGTTATTGCATGACAGTAACTGCGAGAGATTTTTAGGCGAAGGTCTAAGAAACGACGACTTTGATGGAATAGTGCAAAGTTTAACATATGAAGGTCAACAAAGCGTGACAAAGTCATCTCATTTATATATACGAAGCTGAGAAAGGTTTGCTTGCATAAAAAGAATAGATTTGATTTTTAATTTTTTAAATTTCAGTTATTAAGTTTCGCCAAGAATCAGTAGCCTTTGGCAACCTGACAGCAACAGCGTGAAGCCAATTACTGCGGGCCCATACCAGACCAGGCACTACGGGTGGTCACAACCAGACCGTTACTCTCACTGTGGTACAAGATTTACTCAAGACAAACTGGACAAATGTGAGCATCCCTAGGGTTTGACAGGTTTTCAGGTAGGTCAGCTCATTTACAGGCCAGTTACCTCTTTCTTTCCTTTAATAATGCTGATGTGAAAATCCTTTTCTTCCATACAAGCACGTACTTCAGGAAACACGGACCCACTGATGGGTGGAAGCACTGACTTGCTACTAAACTTGGCAGCTGCTTTGGATTCCTTTGCACCTGAATAAAACACCGACAAATTCAATGCAACGGCTTGAAACAAATTTCTTCTCGAGTAGACCGAGGGGTTGAAGGGTGGCCAAACCACAAATATACTTTTTCATCTTGGGATATCGATAAAAAACTGACGAATGAACGGAGATGCAAAACACTGATAAGACTGAGAGGGATAACAAGAGAACAAAAAAAAAATAATAATAATAAAAATTAAAAATAGAGGCTGACGCGCTCCACCCAACGATTTTGTGCCAAATCCGAACTGCTGAGAAGGCAAGTTTTACAAGCACTCTTGCGTCTCTCCTAGGGCATAGTGTTGTGTGCATCTGGCCGTTTCACATAGGGTGGTGTAATACCGGGCGAGCACCATTTAATAAGCCAAAGGTATACCCTGTTGTCACCTCCATTTCTTCTCGGCTTTACTGCGTTCGCCCTGCTAAAAACACTCGACCGGCCCTGACAACCAACAGTATGTCTAGGTCTACCAAGTGCCAAGAGCACTGCGAGCTATCAATAGCGACCTTTTGATTGGACTATGAGTACGACTACGAGTACGAGTTTTCCGTACTGAGCACGCGCATTAGGTTTCGAGGTCGAAATTTCTCCAAGTGCGCCTGCTCAGTGCGGAAAACTCCCGTAGTCGTACTCGTAGTCCAATCTGAAGGTCCCTAATACGAGGAAGACTACGAGCACGCGTTTTCTGTACTGAGCACGCGCTCTAGGTTTCGAGGCCGAAATGTTTCCAAGTGCGCGTGCTCAGAACGGAAAACTCGTACTCGTAGTCGTACCAATCTCGTACCCAGAGTCCTCAGGCTCTTTGGTCAGCGGGTTGTCGCCAGGAGAGACTCTGGGATAATGAAAAAAATTCGAATTTTTTGATTGCCTGTTACTGAACAACTTCTAAAGAAACCGTCCCAGATTTTGTGGGAAAAATGGCGTCCATTATCCCAGAGTCTCTCCGGGCGCCAACCCGCTGACCAAAGAGCCCGAGGACTCTGGGTACGAGATTGTAGTCGTACTCGTACTGCAGTCTAAAGGTCCCTAATACGAATATTAAATGTAAACCGTCAATAGGGATATTAAATACTGAGTCACTTATAGCAGCGAATTGCACACTCGCGGTAAAACAAACTCTACAATAAATGTGGTTTCTTAAATGCATGTTTTGCCGGAGTATTACCAGCAGCATGCTGAGAGAGTTCTCGATAGCTGTTTGTCTCCCTTATAGCAGCTTCGGCCTGACGGGCGGCCGCAATTCCCAGGTGACTTTTCATGACGTCACTGGTCACTCGCCCGGGGAACAGGCGCGAAAAGATGGACACGACTTCCTTGTTTTCCGGATCTAAATACAACGACATGAGAACATCCAGCCGAGCTCCATCCATGTCCTGCATTGAGGAAAAAAAAAAGGACATAAAAACAAGAATTACAAGGTAACAGCAACAAACAAATCCGAATAGTCCACAGGATGCTTACTGAAGATATGGTAAACCTCGACCCGGGGACGTTCATCTCACCACCACACAAAAGACCCTGCAGAGGCTCGTGGAATGATCATCATTATCAGTTAGAACTCCCTACCAGAAAACAGCACCACTTTTTTACCACGGCAAGTTTCGTCGTTATTAGCAAAGTTTACATAAATGGGCGTGCATGAATTATGTCACGGATATCACAAAATAACTTACTGGCAGTGATCTTTTGTAATAAACTGAGCTTCAACGGTAACTTCATGTTAAAGCTACGTCCAACGGAAAAAGTGAACACCCTGACTAAGAAACCAAAGAATAACATGCCCTAGACTAGACTGCCGCGTCGGAAACTGACAAGCGAACAGTGTTAAAGCGCACATAATTACGGTCACAGGTGGCCTCGAAGACCATGCTATTTCTCACTCGAGACCCGTCCGCCTGCCATTCACGCCATCGAATTTGGCCTAAAGCTCCAGGCAACGACCAAGGATCAAGAATCTTCACGTAATGTCACGTTTGTGAATCTGACCAGAAACCTAGTAATCCCATGAACGCGCATTGCATGCGTTATCGGGGTATTAATAATATTACCGTTGTCTGATTTGTTGCTTTCCCACCCGCGCCAGTTTCGTTCGTTGCAAGCAGCGGCTAACCAATCAAACACGACCTTCCAACGCGATGTTGGACGACAATGTTTGATCGATCGGACGCGGCTAAATGGAGTCCCGGTCGGTAGAACATGAAATGTTGCGGCCAGGAGCCCATACAAAGGAGCGTCCACACGTTATAGTCCGGGCCATCGGCACAGGAGTAGATGAGGTTATTTTTGGTTTTTGTAATTCGCGTGAAAAGTGGTTTCCATGGTTGCAAGCGCTCTCCTCTGTGCAAAAAAATGCGTGGCATAAAAAAATAAGCTGTCAATCGCTGTCATGCCAAGTCATTTGATTGGGTGAATTGGGTGAGCGTGCCTGTCTCTGTCTTTTAGCGCGAGAAATGTCGTTCCAAAAATAGGTCCGTCTACTCCTGTGTTGGCGTACAAACCCATTGGTGGAGTTAGCTATGGGCTCCTGTTGCGGCCACTAGCTAACTGGAGCAACGCCTTAAAAGTTACCTCAATCATATATCTGGCCCTGGCTCGTGACAAATAATAGGCTCCAATCCGTGGGTTGAACTGAATGGATGTGGTCAGGTGATCGATGGCTTCGAGATAGTGTCTGTCGTAATACTCCAGAATACCAAACTCATTATAGACAACGGAAAGTCGGCACCTCACGGACCAGTCACTGCTGTCCATCTCAAGTGCTTGTTGGTAGTCTGACAGCGCGAAGTGAAGCTCGTTGAGGCGGAAGAAACAGTCTGCGGAGGCAAAAAAACAATAGAAAAGTTTCCTGATGAATACCTGTAGTACAGTGCAGGCGACAGTGGCAAAAGGTTTCCTAACATAGAAATGTGGGAGACGAGTTGGTACCTCAGTGATGGCCAGGCTGAAAACAGCATCCTCCGGGCGAGCCAAGAGAAATTGACTCTGAGTTCCTTCCCTCGGGTACGGATTTTGACACGTACGCGTTGCCCAGGGTCGGGAATTTGAAATGGCCGCCAACAGAACCCGAAATATGACATTCAGTAGGTGCATTGTGGGGGGGGGGGGGGGGGG
>BLFK01000383.1:1719439-1732146 GCA_014634185.1 Astreopora myriophthalma | reverse complement strand
CCCCTGCCCCCCACTCTGGGGCTTAACATTGATAGGTGCATAACACCTGAAACGTCAGCTTTTGAGTGTCTTAACGGTGGTCAAAATTGCAGTGCTTCACTTTCCAACAACACATTCTGATTCTCAGAATTAGCTAATTCACCTCCTCTGTTGATGTAGAGTCCTTTTTCTTTCTTTTCTCCTTTGATCGCTTTGTTTAGTAGAACTATTGCTTCATTGTAGAATCCTTTGCTGAGGAAATAGACCAAAGAGAATTGAAGAAACGCTTGACAGATGACACTCAAAACAAACAAAAGCCGCCATGTTGAAAACCGAGAAGACCCTGGGGATGAGTTTGATATGACCCAGGGCAGTTAAATACAAGAATATTAACTTAATGCCAAATTTTACTTAGAAGTAAGCTACAATCCAGCAAAACAAAAACAGATTAAACTCCGTTAGGTTGAAGATGCCAAGTGCCCTCAATCGCTTGGAACAGAAGAATGTGACATTGATGAGCCACTGGCTCATCATTGGCTCCCTGGCACTTTCTGCTTTCTAGTTATTTCAGGGAGCCAGTGCCCCTCTTATTGTTGTAAGTTTTGTACTATAAAAAGAAAATGTAAACATAAACGGTACAGGGTACTAATAAAGTGTTGTTGTTGTTTTTGTCACTGGCAAATCAATATTACAATATTAACAAGCAAGAAAATTTGCATGTCATGCTGTAATACCAATAGATTTGTACCACACCACCGTGTATTTCTACCTAGTTCAACATTACTACCATGAACTACTATATGTCAATAGTTCTCACCTGAAGCACTCTACAGCAAAGTCGTTGTAACAGAGAAGAAGCTGTCTTTGAGCTTCTTTGTATGTTTCGCTCAATTCATTGTGATCTGTCTTGTCCATGGCTAGGAGATAATCATCTACAGCACCATTAAAATCAGCCCGACGTCTGTGTAGAGCACCACTGTAAATATAGAATAAACAGATATATTTTGTCTTGCACAGCTTCATCATTTTTTTTTCTTCCTTCTCAGGAGGAAACTCATATCTATGTCTTAAGTTAAAGTACAATGCATTACTTTTACATTACTTTTACTTACCGAAAGACATGAAAATCTGCGACTGATGGATTTGTTTCTATGGCAATGGAGATTTTAGACAATGCTTCTTTATATTTTCCTACAAGATGTAACTGTACAGCCTGTGACAAGAAATTGCAAGGCATTACAGGAATGGATTAAATTCTGTTAGTCCTTTACTTTTTTAATGGAACATTACTGCCAGAGCAGAGACAAAATGCATTTGTCCAGAATAACTCCAACCGCAGTAACACCGCCACTGTTAAGTTAACGTTCCAAGCCATTTGAGTAAACCACAGGCAGCACTAATGGTACAGTTGACTCCAGCACGTTGAATGTGTCTCCTGGGTTGAGAAGGCAGCCATAGACTGCAAGCAGTCTCTTTCTTCTCCTAGCCAACGCAAGCATGTTATGCAAGCAGCGTGAGAAGCACGGGGTAGCACGAGAAGTGTTCTCATTTCCACACGTGTGTAGGATCTGAGGATAAAAGGACAACTGCTCGCAGTCTAAGGCAGCCATGGCACAGTATAACCGAGCCAATTGCATCTGGAAGGCCCCAAGTTCAAATCCAACCTGAATTAGCCTTTGCAACTGGCAGTCCCAATTTTGACTTCCCTAAACTTCTTCTGCCAGTTGGGGTTCTTAACCATATAGCAGTAGGAGGGCCATTATGGAAACTTCTAGCTCAATGCTGTTTTTTTCCATTAAACTGCAAAAACTGAGCATCCTGTTGCTGCCTCATATTCTGCCCCACCCTCCTCACATCCCTAAGTGGTGTTGTGGTTTATAGTATCAAAATTAATGGCAAACATATTTCCACAACATGGGCTCCATAACCGACACCCTTTGGCCTGTCTTATGTATAGACTGTTCAGACCAATTTAGATATATTAAAATTCAACTTCATACAATAACCATAACAAATAACATAAGGACTTGTATGAGTTTTTTTCCCTAGAGTCTCAAGAGGATGACTTATGTCTAAGAGTGAATTTTGACAAATTGAAATTGGGCTATTGATACAGATGGCACAATTTAGAGTGGTTTTCAAATGACTGTCGAAAGTAATCATGCGATTATGATTGCTACGCTTTGTGATTCGCTTAAAAATCTCTCGCCAGTTTATCAACCAATGAGAAGGAAAACCAAAACCAATGATGACATATTTTTCCCGCGCTTTGAGCAAGTTACGTGGAATTGCTACAAATTTTGATTGGCTCATTGCGCTGTTTGCACCTGCTGTGATTGGTCGAAGTAATTACTTTGGTATTGGTTTTACGACACTCAATTGAAAACCACTCTAATTAAAGTGCTCAATTTTTTAACTGATGTATCTCTGACCTGTCTTCTACAATCTGCTGCTCTTTTTTCAAGTGAAGCCATCAGAGTTTTTGCTTCAGTATTATCAGGTGCAAGAGTTAAAGCATCCTTGACATCATAGTAACTAAGTGTTGACTAAAGAGCAAAAAGAAGTATTTAACAGCTGTGTTGATAAATGGAGGTTGGATGCCTGAGACAACCAGGCGCTTCCACTATTGGCAGCCAACTCCTAGATGGAGACTGCTCCCATGGCTGGTAAATCCTGGCAACCCAGCCACGTGCCCCAACGCAGCATGGAGGACAGGCACACATCACACTGCTACAAAAAAAGTGGAAAGGGGAGGGAGGGAAGGGGAAATGCAAAACGTTCTACAAAAACGATAACTCTTCCTGCCACAATGTCACACGTCATACATCCTTCGACTCATAAGGACAAGAAATGATGAAGCACGTGTTAGTATTAATAACAAACTGCTGACCACACCTGGAACCTAGGCACTCTTTGTTGTTCACTCCTTTAAACTGCATTTAACTGCCATGTGGCTGTCAGCTGTGTACTGATGGTACTTACGTTTCGGAATAGCTCGTGCAGCCTGGCTCTCATCATAAACAGGTCAGGATTGTCAGTTTCCTCTTCAAGTCTCTTATTTACAAGAGCCAAGCATTCACCATGTCGTTGCAGAGCAGCCAGACAAGCCACACTATTAACAAAAGGTGCTTATGAATTACTTTAATCATTGGAATCTTAAGCATTTGCAGGGCCGCATGCATAGCAACAACAAAAACAACAACAAATAAACAAATAAATAAATAAATAAGCACCCTGAAAGGAAGCTAAGAGGTTAGCCTTAAATGTGAAAACTCCACAAATGTTGTAGCTGAAGTTTTCTTTTTTCCAATGATTATTTACCAAAACTTGGCCAGATTCCGAGCAATACGTTGTAATACGTTAAAACATTTGTATATTTAACAAATAAAGAAGCCTAAGCCGTGTATTACACTGTGATGAAACACGATGGGCATTTGAGAACACGAGGGAAATGTAGACAACACGAGCCGCAGGCGAGTGTTATCTACATTTCTCTAGTGTTCTCAAATGTCCGGAGTGTTTTATCACAGTGTAATACACCGCTTAGGCTTCTTCATTTGCTTTATGGTACAGAGGTAATGTGGTGAAAAACAATAAAAAACGCTTTTTCTATGTTTTATACTCTGATAAAACATGGGTTTTTGACCAATTAGAGTGCACGTAGGATCCTATCTATATTATAAACTCTAATACAGCCCATCATTTGGTACATAAACTAACCACAAGTAGGGATAGGACCACCTTCTTTTTCACCTTTGATATATCACTAACAGTAACTGAGATCCCAAACAATGGCAAGATTTCTGTACAGGTCCCTACTTCATTATGCATGCATATTCCTAGCAAAACTGTATTCTCGCTCATTCTTCTTGGAAGAGGGTAACTTAGTAGGAATATGCATGTATAATAATGTAACGAGCTGTATGGAAATCTTTCCCAAAGAACTTAAGCCCCCGACACACTAGGAGATTTTATATGCAGATCGCGGCAATCGCCGAAAATCGCCTAGTGTGCCCGGTCCAGCGATTGCAATTTTCGCCAATCTCTGCGATCAGCATACAAAGTTGCCGATATCCAGCATGTCAGATATTAGCGATTAAATTTGTCGCAATTGCTGAACGATTCAACCAATAAGATCTTACAATCTTATCACGTTTTTTTATTTTGAGAGATGCCTGGGAACAAAAGCAGAGTGGAAATTCGCTGCGATCGGCGTATAAAATCACCAGCTGTACATGTGCCGGTACCCTGCAGCCATGAAATTTGTTGGCGATTTTTGCTGGCAATCAAAATCGCTGCGATTGGCTTACAAAATCGCATAGTGTGTTACATGTAGCTGCCTTTAGGAACTAAAAACAGCACAAAGTACAGATTCCATGAGTTGAACGAAGGTCCTCTGACAAAAAATACCTGAACAGTCCACTGGGAAATGTGGAAAATTAACCTCGGAGATGGGCATAGCCAGGGAAGGATTCCAGGGGTTCCGGAAGCCCCCTTTGGGCTACAGTATTGGCTTTAATTTCAAGAAGACATATCAATCGGTTCTTTCTTTCAAAATTCTAAGAGATGAGATCTGACCAGAAGGTGACGGAGCACTCAGACTTTTTCTTTATTTCAAGCCACTTGTGTCACTGATTCGTCCCCTCGCAGAAAATGCTAGCTACATTTGGCACTTAATTTAGTGGAAATTTGTGCTCAGAATCATGGAAATCCCATTTAAGAGGACCTGAAATGCAAAAATTCTCTGGGGTGCATGCCCACAGACTCCCTTGGGAAGAGCACTTTTGGCGCTCGATTGTCAGTCTCGACCACCGAACCCCTCTATGCAAAAATGCTGGCTATGCCCCTGTTGGAGCTGACCAAAGACGAAGTCTAGGTCCCAGAACATTTCACTACAATGTCTCTCCACAGAGGTAATTCTAAAACAAAATATACCTTCTTGTGTGGTAGCCAATCACTTCAGGCTTCATTTCTGCTGCTCTTGAAAATGACTCCAAAGCCTCACTGTAAAGTTTTTCATCAAACAAACACTGTCCTCGAAGGAAGTATAGAAATGCTAGTCTGGAATACGTCTGATCATTATCTGGGTCTAATATACAAGCTTTCTTGAAATTTAAAATTGCTGACTGAAAGTCACAAATCTGCAGGTAACTCTCTCCTCTTTCGACGTAATGTTTCACAACTTCTGGTTTGAGAGAAATGGCTTTGGTATAAGATGATATGGCTCGATTGTGATCATCTGACTCCGATAAACTGCAACCCTCAATGAAGCTGAAATAACAGAGGAAGGCTATTAATCTGCGGTGCTTAGGCTACAAGCAAAAAAAAAAGGGCAAAGGAAACTAAAAACCACAAAAACAACTACTATAAAATTACAAAGTTCTTCTATAAAAAGCTGTTATATTTTGTTGTATTACTACCAAATTAAGGCTGCATATCATCACCTATAACTATAGAATCCTACCATTAAAAAATGCAGAAGTCAGGACATATAAACCTAACTTTTCCTTGAAGAATATACACTCAAACTTACTGTTGTTCGGCTTTCGCATCTATCACAGTCTTAGTGGTCAGAAGTGCGACCGATTTTCGACGGTATTGCGAATGCGGTGTGTTCGTGGTTGGAACTAGTTCAGCGAGGCGAAAAGAATTGACAATGGTTTTTCTCCTCCTTCGAATTTCTTTTGTTACTTCGCGGCTTAGTGTTGAAGTCTCGTCCCCACTGTTTTCATCTGATTCAGAATTACGGTCGGCGAACTTCACAAGGGATTTTTGAGGAAGTTGATATTCCTTGAGTTTCACCTCATTTTCTTCTTCATTTCGGTCGGGTGGTTCAACTGGTGTGTTTCTCGACATCTGTGACGATCTAGTATTTGCAACCACAGGACAAGTGGACTAAAAGTCGGGTTGTTTTCAAGCAACTTTTCTCCTAGGTGAGGACGCCACGTTTGTTTCGTATCAATGGAAACGAAACACGACACCGCTACTGTATCGCTGGCTCAGGACCCTTTCCCAGTTCTCCACGAGTGTGACCCCCACTCCGGTTGGTTCTCCGGTTGCGGTCTAGGCTGATCAACCGGACGAAATTAAAAAATTCCGTGGCCAAACCGTGAAGTTGTGTGAAGGCAGCGAAGGTCAAAAACCTCGATGAGGTTATAGGAAGCCTAAACTCTCGCCGATAATCCGGTTTAGAGTTCACTGGTTGCAATTTAAAATTCCCTTTTTTTTTTTTTGTTAAGAAGACCATAGTCAAGCCTAAAAGTTGTAAACATATCTGTTTCCAGGAAAATGTCCACTTGGAGAATGGTGGATGTTAAAACATGGCAGGGCAGTTCTGTTTTACCAGCTTAGTGATGACGTCATATGAAAGCAAATTTTTTTTCCCTTCCTTGTCCTCAAGAAAGCCGGATGAGCGGATCCTCCGAAGGGACTACCTCAGCTGGGGCGCATGCGCATTGGAGTCCAGGTTGAGGATAATATGGACGTCATAAATCGACGGAATGGTGCTCCAGGAACAAAAACGTACACAAATATCGCAACAAACAGCTTCTGCAATGGCCAAAGACCGTTTCTTTTTACGACTAATCGCGATTCAAAGCAATGGGAACAGCTACAGCAATTCTCCGACGGGCAATTGGAAAAGTCTGGCCGACGTTTTAAAAGTGGTTCTCGTGAACTAGAGCACGCGCCAAAGCTGACATCAGTAGTCCCTTTAATTCTACGCCCTCGGCCAGAGCAGAAACATCTACCAGAACTAACTTGCTCGAGCTCTGCGGAAATTATGAGAACATCGATATTCTAAAATTTAGAAAACAAACTGAAAATTTTACTGATTCTCATGCTGGTACACGTTCGTGATCGAGGCATAGATTTAACAAACATAATTTTCGCGACTGGGGACGCTATATTGAAGGGAAAACACATATCACCACTTATATGTTTTTTCCCCGCAAGGGAACACAAAATACTGACGGTTTCTCGTATAACTACATGTTAACAATACATCTACCCAACATTAGCAATAACTACTTTTACAATGACTACATCCTAACAATAAGCTTCTCACGTCTCTGCTCAGCAAAGTCTGCAAGAATGTCGAGGTAGAACCCCATCTCTTACCGATCGACAATGAGGTATTCGACCTAAGATCCACGGTCACAAGCCCTGAGGCTAGCCTTGATATAAAGGCAGGAACTTTCTGGTCGCGTGGAGTTACAGTATTCTTGGATGTACGTGTTACGCATGTGCACTCAACGTGTAACCAGAACAAATCTACAGAATCGATCTTCGAGGAGCATGAGAAAGAGAAGAAAAGGAAGTACTAGCAAAGAGTTATTGACGTGGAACTGAAATGGGATCGTTTACCCCCTGGTTTTTGGGACGAACGGGGGAATAGGGAAAGAATGCAAACTTTTCCTGAGTAACCTAGCGGACAAACTTTCCCGTGAGGACGGCGAATCTTCTGCCAGTGCCATATCTTGGTTTAGAACACGCCTATCTTTTGATATTTTAAGATCAGTCCACACATGTGCTCGAGGGTCTAGAACCCCTTTTCGCATGAATGCAGACTTTTTAGATGACTTTGGTGTCAACGCAAGGAATGCGGACATTTTTAAATTTAGTTTTTAAAATGATTTTTAGTGGTTTTGAAGTAGACCGTGTATTTCATTTAGTTTGATGCAAGGAATGCGGACGTTTTTTTTAGTGGTTTTTAGGGTAGTTTTTTTTAGTTTTGTAGTAGACCTTGTATTTTATTGACATTTTAGAATAAAATAGAAGTTAATGACGGAAAGCAAATTCTGGTTGGAGTCTGGGGATGACTCTCTGCCTATCACGTGTTAACCTTATTTTTTCCTTCTCCCTTTGCCCGCGACTCTTAACCGTCGACTTTTTAGCGGCTAGTTTCTTTTGCGCCACAGTATTTTTATCCCTCCCTCCCTCCCGTTTTGCTTTCTGGCTTTAACCTATAGTACCTCTACTGCTTGTTACCTACTCAGTCCCATTAATAAAATATGGGCGGGGAATGGCTGCCTGCGGCACCCCTTCAGCCCTGTGCTGAAGCCCCGTCAGGGAGGGGGCATATTGTTCTCCGCTGGACTGGGTTAACTTGCCCCCAGGACATTATGCCAGCAACTATGCCCGCCTTGCAGTACAGGCATGAGGCACCCCCTCGGCATGGCGCCATGTGTCGAGGCCCCTCATCCGTGGTTTAGACGGTCGGTGGGTTATCCGAGCCTTGCCAGTTCATTCCCTGCTCCAAATTATTACGCCCAACTTGTGTTTGTTGTCATTTATTGCGCATCCAGTCATTAATTTATTGTTAACAATAGAATTATTAATAAAAGGTTATATTGATCATCATCCTAACAATAAGTACGACAATAAGCACGGTAATTATTATTGCGTTCTCGGGATTTCGTTCTTTGATTTTTGTGAACATTTATTTCCTGTCGCTGAATGTCTGCACATTTTCAATTTATCCCCTTCTCTTTTGTGCTTTTGGCCGCGAGTGTGTTTTCGTGAAATACATCATATCCCCTCTCATAAGGAAAAGGTAGCGATATTGGGATATTCACCATGCGAGGAAACAGAGTCGGCGAACCACGCACAACCGTGGAGCAGAATCGTTCCCAGTCCACTGGCCCTTCAACACCATACCCCTCCGGTCCAACAACACCAATGAGAGGCCACGAATCTGTGGCGCAGTATTGAGTGAAGCATACTCTTCTCGAGCGAGTCGAGTTGTTGGGACGCGAAGCATGCGCAGTACGTACGTGATGGAATGACGCACCACCGGCTGGTACCTCAACATCCACTGCTTTACTGGGGTCAAAATTTGCATCTGTTATTGCTGACAAAAATACATCGTCTTTAAAGTGAGACAGGATTGGTTGTTGATGGGTTCCAGGAACAACCTGCAGACATCCTTGAGATGAACAAAAGCGCAAACAAACTTAAGACTTATTGCACAGCATTTCCCTTAAGGTGGCTGAACACAGTTTTTTCGCGGTCAGTGGTATTTTTTTAAGGCCGGATTTTGAAAAACAAATGTGGCGGCGACGGCAAAAAACATTTTCTCTTCTCGCGATGGTTCCGCAAATGTGGTGTAAATTCGCTTCCAATACGTAAATCAAAGCATCAAAAATCATGCGTACGAACTTTGCGCATGCGCATTGCCTCAAACATTTCTCGCGAACCAGTTATTAGATTTTAGAGAAATTTGGAATGAGAATACTTCAGACAACAAATGAATGATCTATCCAAAAAAATCTCACATTAAACAGTAACAATTTTTGAGAAAACCACAAAACGCCAGTCAGCAAATTATGAAAAGTTCGTCTGTTAAAATTAAATCATAACAGCTGATCAGCTGTTACACTTACTATACTTTTTGTTTTTTTAGTAAGCAAATGCTGCCAAAAAAAACTAACAAGAGCAAATTTTGCATAAATGAGGAAACAAAACATCCTTCAGCCCTTGTTTTAATCTAGATGCGTTACCATGGCAACAGCCCGCGTAGCACCCAAACTGTCAAAAATATAAACCTTTGTGGTAGTGCTTGTTTGTGACCAGGTTTGAGCTTTCATGCAAAAACAGCCTAAATATTGCAGTAGAGGAAGTGTAAGTACGTAAAAACTGCCTTCAGCCACCTTATAAAATGTTCTTGGGGGCTTTATACGAGCTCATCCTCAGCGTAGAAACCTGTGAAAGTTAGGCATGATGTAAAACAAAACAAAGAAAAGGCTGAAACAATTAATTCTAAAAGGAATAAGGTTTCTTATTCACTTAACTTTGGAAAAAAAACTTGTAAAGTAGTTGCTGATCCCCTGTAGGGACTTTTGGTGGCGACCTATAAATTGGAGTTCGAGTTAATTTCCGTACTGAGCACGCGCCTGGAGGTGCTCAGAATGGAAAACTCGCGCTCGTAATCGTACTCTTAATTGCTCATACTCCAATCTAAAGGTGGCTAAATGTTAACAACCGCCCGACTATCCGTGGTGGAGTGCGCTACAGTAGTGATACCTAACTCTTTCGAAGCCCACACAACCGGGTTATTTAAAACTAAAAAAATGAGAGTTCCCGGCTCATCAACTACTGACCACCAGGAATAAAAGTTTAAGCTTTTTCCTCACTTAAAGGGGGTTCCGGCGGTCGAATCTCCAACTCCAACCAGACCCTCCCCTCTCTTCTATGCGCCTGACGTAATAAATTTCGCGAGATAAATTTTCAGTATTCCACTTACTTCTTTGACGTCACCCAGTCACATAGTTTTCAGTTAATACGGCATAAGCAGTTTAAATAGACCAGAAACGGGTCAGCAAAACGGCAGCAAGACAAAAGTCTTCGTCAATAAACTGCAAGCCTATCTAATCGAATTCAAAGATTGGCCCTTTTTAGCTAACTACACAACTAAAAGACGAAACAGAAATTAACGATGCATTCCCTTACCATTTTCTTTGGTTGAGTCATCTACAGCCAGTCCTACAGTGACTATACTGTCATTTGTGTGAGGAAGAAATGCCCAGTCTTGATGCCACTTGATTGCTGAAGAGCCATCTTCACCGGGTAGTTTCATATGAATTTTCTCTTGCATTATGTAACGGATCGAAGGGCTGTTGACCTAAAGTTTGCGAAAGTATCATGAAAGAAATGGAAAGGGTTTTGTGTAAACGTTAGATGACTTATCACATGCCGGCCGCCGTCATCCAGTTGGAGGTAAGCAGTGCGACTGTCATTCCGGGCTCGACCGAAACCCAAATCTGCTCGCAAAGCTAATTCTTAAGTATTTCATCAGTTTTGCTATAAGCATGCATGTATGTTGCTATTTTAGCTGCTTCGGGGTGTTGGTCTTCCTCAGAGCACAACACTGCCCGCTTAAGTGCGTATAAAGCCAAATAAAGCCAATTGAACGCACCCTAACGCGCAACTGGTCTTAGTTCTTCATCTGATTGGTTCAAACGTTCGCGCCAGTTTTTCTTCATCCAATCACTGGCCAAACTAAGACCAAAATCAAAGCAACTGGATAATTAATTTCGACACTCAATTGGTAACTGCCTCAGGCGGGCTTATCTTGGAAGAAATATCGAAAGAAATGAACTTCACAAACAAAAATGACCTCTGAAGGAAAACATACCAGTTGTGAAACGATGTCCAGCAGTTTGGGAAGCCGTAACGCTTTGTGCCAAACAGGGTGTACCAGTGATGGACAAATGATCCGTGAACGCTTCAGTAGGGATTTGGTAGATGAATGGCCTTCACTCAAGATGAAATATTTGTCAGATTGTGTTTTACCCAAGCTCCTAAGGAAAAGAACAACAAAATAATCCACGTTCTGTATCCATTTTAGGACTTTGCAGATTGAGACGTTATTACGGAACTTAAAGCTGATGTTACACGAGACGATTTTTAACGCAAAATTGTTCGCAACATTTGAGCCCAGGCTGCTACTCGGCAAATCCCGGGGGACAAATATGGCGGACAATGAGTTTCGGTTCTCCGTGATGCATTCTGGGACGATGTTAAGTTAAAAGTCAGCTGTGGATGGTGTTACACGCACCAACACCAACAAAATTCGTGCAACAATGTTGCTTGTTTTTAAATAGCTTTCAAAAACCAGCAACATGTTACCGCAACAAACTGTGGCGTTAAAAATCGCCCTGAGTGCTATGTTACACGAGACAACTCTTAACGCAACAATGTTGCGTTAAAAATCGGCTCGTGTAACATCAGCAAGGGCGTTTTTGAGCGACGAACGTCAACCGTAAGTGAACTTTTCGTATTCTTGGGCAGTGGTTTCGCCCAAATTTTCGATCAAATCGGTCCTATAAGAGTAAAGACGCTGAGTAGTACAAATGTGGCGCCTGATCTCTTAATTTATCGAAGGAATAACTTAACTGAAGACCCAAACGTTGAAGGAAAACTCACATTTCAATGAGTTCATCCGTGGCTTGAATAAGCTCCTCTTTTTCACCTTCAGTTAAAATATCTTTTACCACCAGGAAGCCATCGCGCTCATACTGCAATTAAAGGCCGGAAGAGGAACATCATTAGCCACAGCGCATTGAAGTTCTCACTGGCTGTGTTTGCATTGCTCTAGGTTTTGATTTGCTATTGACGGCACCGGAGCGAAAAACGACAAATAAAAAGCCCGTTCTTTTCCAGGAATTACTCCAAAACTCCTGCCACTCTTGAAGTCATTCAATGGCTTTTAAACTTATCAAAGCCGTAGCTGGTTAGCTACCCACAGACATGCGCAAAGATGTATATGATTGCAAAATCGCATCAGTGCGTCCCCAAACGCCGGAATTTACTGAATTCGGTCAGCACCGAGAAGAACGACCTATGGCGGGTTCCGAAGTACGCGCATTCACAGAGAGGTCCAATGTTGTGTTGGCAGCACTGTTGGCAGCCACTATTGTTTCAATTTTCCGAGGCTCCGCAGAAGAGCCGAAGCCCGCGATCGCGTAACCGATCTTCGCAAAGCGAAACCTGGGAAGTTTCCATGGGAACTTCCATGGCATGGAAACTTCCATGGACGTATTCTTAATGGACGTAGTCTTAATCGATCAACTAGCAGACGATGATGTCGACTGGATACGCTCCACCATTTTGTATCACGATGGTTCGATCCTCATTGTTCCTGCGATAGGTTGTTTCCAATGGAGTCCGTTGCTGTATGGACATGCAGCTAAATACAGGAATTGCACCGACCTGTGATTGGAAGTTAA
>BLFK01000383.1:1711939-1714439 GCA_014634185.1 Astreopora myriophthalma | reverse complement strand
ATTTAACAAAATGCCATTGAAACCGGGACCGTGGGGCGGTGATTTAACAGCACGCGATCACCTAAAGCGGGGGCGATAGCGGGGACTTAACATGGAGGACTAAACAGCAAAGCCTTCAATCTGTTGAAACAATCTAATATGGTAAATCTGTCATCTCAGGACTGAAATGAGTGAAATCCACCTCTGTTTTCATATGTGTGTAGATAAAGATCATAGTAACCAAGATAGTAAATACCTATTCTCTGCAAACTATAGGTTATTGCATGGAGGTAGCTTTGGTGTCAAGTCAGCTTTCGTTAAGAACAACACCAATTGATACACATTTTGTTAGGGAAAGTTGCCTACCCACTTTGTTTTAATAGGTTTTTAATAACAGATTTAATCGTAATGAAAATATTTTTGAAGGAGTGCATTTTAACAGATTGAATCGAGGGTCCCAATGGGGTAGTGCCTTTTACGGCTAACGGTTAATTTTTTGGCTTTTTTACGGCTAACGGTTAATTTTTCTCCGTTACGGTTAACTGATCTGTTAAAAATTAATTACCATTCTTTAAAAAAGTTGAAAATTAATTTTCATTGTTGTAAGGTCTCAGAACATTCTGGGGTAGAAGACTGTAGTAATATATAGATTGGTATTTTACAGTTATAATGAGTGCACTGTTATGTATGGCAAAACCGCTGACCAATGAGATTAAAAAACCGCGCTTTATGAGCCGTTGTTCAACATGGCGTTCATGTTGTGATATATGTAACAGCACATTTAAATGGCTCATGAGCCGGCGAAAACGTATCTATGAAAACGCCGTCGAACTACTAAGCATTTGGCTTTAATTATGAAGAAAATACAAAATTCCAAAGTCCAGTGGTTTTGCTTGACGATTGCAAAAGTACGACCACTCCGAGCACGTGCCAAACCTGCGCGCCCGCTGCGTCGACATTGCAAATGAAAACACGCATGCAGGCTATTTTATCGTTAATTTATTGAAACTACTTACCGTTTAGCTCGGTCTCTCCATCTGAACCAAGCAAGACGGGCAATTCCAGCTCCAGCTTCTGCTGGGTCGATATGTCGAGATTTTCTGCCAGTTTTGCCACCAAACTTTGCGAGGCGGTAAAGTTTCAGGTCAAACGAGCCTAACCCGAACTTCTTGGCTTTGTCGTTTAGTCCAAGAAAATCTATGACGTTTTTTCTTAATGAAAAAACGATCTGTGTTCTTCCTCAGTTTTTATCCTCGCCTTGTATCTTTCAATGGGTTTTTCTTCACCAGTGCGATAGAAACTAATAACAGGTTTGACTACGGCCGTCGCATCGACATCGCAAAGTGGTCTGAAAATAGTAAGAGCTGTCAAAACGTTTGTCAACTGGTGCAACGGGCACCGATGGCTTTCGACAAACACTTTTAATACTTGCGGTTTGCTGAATAGTGAGAGTATCGGCTTTCTTACTCGCTATAAAGACTCGTAAATCAGAAAATTCAAGACACATTAAGTCTTCTTACGAGACCTTTTACGGCCAGAATTTTTTACGGTTAACATTTTTTACGGCTAACGGTTATTTTTCTTCAATTTTTACGCCTAACGGCTAGATTTTTGGACGTGTTACGGCTAACGGCTAACCCCATTGAGACCCTCTGAATCGTAATGGCAATATTTTTGAAGGAGTGTATTCACATTTAGAGGGAAATTTGCCTACCCACTCTGTTAAAGTTGTAACAGAATCATAATGAGAATATTTTTGATGGAAAATGTACAGTCCAAACCTCTCCTTACGGACACCTCTCTATAACGAACATTCCCCTTTGTCCCGAGAAAAATTCTCACCCGTTTTCTAAAAAAAAAAAACCTCTATAATACGGATCCTTTCTAATAAGGACAACGGACACTAAATCTCCGCCCCAGAGAGCGAAGTCATATAAACTTAACCTCTTTATTACGGACACTCTGGTGATCCAGTGTTGACATATAGTGTGTACGAACTTGTGATTACGCAAGCATGAACGTTTTGTTTTATTCACTGATCTTCAACTGGAGTTTTGAAAATTGTACTTTTATAAGTACCTTTTTAGGTGAAGCATAGCGTTATACGTAGTTCCTTTCGTTTCAAATAACTGATTCGTATGAAGTATGTACTTTACGGACAGCTGGATCAGTTCTCTGTTAGGTCTAAACATTCTTCATTCTCACTGGACTAAACTGCATTTTTAACACCGGAATAAACTCAACTAAAGGAAAACAAAACGAAAGGAAAGCAAAACGAAACGAAATGTGGACGTTCTACATCTCCATAGCGATTTTACATGTTGCTGTTCTTTCACAACAACCTTTTTGAACAGATGCTTATGGGAATATAACAGCTAAAAAAGAAACAGTTGTAACCAACCAATGTCCGGGAGAGTCCCTGAAGGCACCAAACATTTTCTAACTTTTAACACTAGCTCATTAGGAGCTATTGCTCTTTTTGAATAACTTGTTTGTTCTTTTGTCCATCCCCTGTCCAACC
>BLFK01000383.1:1667609-1677797 GCA_014634185.1 Astreopora myriophthalma | reverse complement strand
GGAGTGCGGAGCGGTAAGAGAAATCAACACAACAAATTGAGCACTGTAATCGACAACTTCTTCGCGATGCAAACAAAGATCGACTATTTCGCGTACAAAGACCCGAAATTAAGAAATTATCGGACTGCCGGACACGGAGTATTTTGAAAATCCTGTCCGGCTGCCGGACATCTAGACACAGCGATATAATTAATATTGGCAGAAACTGAACAAGCAAAGCAATTATTTCTTGAAGGAAATTATTTGTCTCGAGAGACATATTGTGTTTCCCGAAGGAAATTCAACGTTCCCGAAGGGACTTTTTTGACACTTCAAGATGGAGAGCCAAACGATTTACATAAGGCCACTGACGGCGTTGAACTGCACAAGTCATTCGATCATCATGGCGGCCAAACAAACGCTTTGATTCAGTGATCGTCTTCTCGCTATGAAAATTCCAAAGAACGCCAAAAAACCTGGAAAAATCCTTACGAACAAACACTTCGCAGATTCTTTGAAATCTGTGCCTGGTTATTAATGAAAAATAGTAAGAAATCATTGTAAATAACATAAATGCTACCTGAACCTTCGTACATCGGAGTTCGCTTTGAAGCACAAGTAGACTCTTGGATCAGTAAGAGGTCGATAACCGACCGTCGATGCTCTGATTGGCCACGAACACTATCCGAGGATTAGGCGCTTACGGACGCACTCTGATTCGCAACGAAAACTATAACAGCGCACTCTGATTGGCTACGAAAACTATCAAAAGATTAGAGCTACACGAACGGGCATTGAAAAGGGTTACGGACGGACTTACTTACACAGATCATGACATTAGTGGCTACGCCTCTTCGAGGCAGGTAGCCACAAAAATTGATAATACCTTCAACTGATTGGCCCCATTCCATTGCAGATCGAGAACCCGATCTGGGTTATAGACTTCTTCTTTAATATATTTTGTAGTTCTCGTACTTTAGGCCGCATTCACGAAGACGTGTCGATACAACTTAGCAGAAAAATTCCCTCTAGAAGATATGTTCTATTCACGAGCGATGTCTTATTCCCATCCTATAAATACAGCTAGGCATATTTCGGTGTCACCTAATATAATTAACTTCACTGGTCTCCAGCCAACCAAATTTGCTCAAAAGCTGGCGTATGAATAAAACTGAAAATTTGAACAATTGCACTCAGTTCCTCAGTTGTTATCAATAATGTCGCGATCGAAAAGAAAAACACAACTCCGCCGGCCAAGAAGCTGAAGTTTCTACACTTCCGGAAGGAGCCGTGAGTGCAATTGAAGCCCAATGGAACTGCGGTTTACGTCACGAAACAACGTGGTTACAAAAAAAGAGTGCTTGGCAAGACAGGTCGAAGAAGTCAGCCGCTATTTCAGGATATGCCAGAACTGTGGAAGAATTAAGAAAAAAATGGATGTTACTGAAAAGCGATTAGACGCACAGTGAGCGTTTGCATGCATGTTACATTCTTAATGCATCCAAAAACTGTAGGCTTAAACCATACGAGGAGCCAAGGTCGTCCTATAGCAATTTCATAGAGCGTAAAAGAATGGATGTTAATGTATCGTGAAAGAGCCGGCCTTAGTTTTGAGAGGTATCTTATACGTAAATATTCAGAAGGTCCTAACCATAGGACGAAAAAATACGACATCTTAAAGCAAGAGGTCTTCGTGAACACGGTCCGCATGAGCTCTTTTAGTTCTGAGGGCTTAGGATACTTTCGTGAAAATTATGCATCGCTTGTGTAGTCTCGGAAATTGTGCGTCACTGTGTTTCATTGATTGAGTTGTTGACATAAGATAGCAATTACTTTACTTGCCAAGATCGGTACTCTGTCAAGTTTCTTTATCAAGCTACATGATCACCCTTTAAATGAACAAAAGAAAAGACATTGCACGCACATTCCGCTTTTAGTGTTTTTGGTGAGGTGATCGTACTAGCGACAATTGTGAGAAAACAAAGTGAGATTTCAAGTGAATTATAGCAAAATTAGAGTATTCAAGTGTGAGTAGTGAGCTATTTCCGAAAGTAGATAAATCTAATTGGAAAGCTTTGTCTGTGGAGCCTACAATCGTCTGGAAGACGCTCTACGAAGACAGCTTCCGATCGTGTCGCAGACCGCCACAGACCTTTTAAAGATCAGATAGAAACCAGGCAGTTAAGATAACTACAATCTTGGACAAAACCGTTGGGGAAAATGGCATTAAAAAGTCATTTGATTTACGCCGGCACTCAAGCGTATAACATATTCTCAGCGTACCCCTTTCTCAAATCAAAAGTTGATAAGGGCATGTCAAAAGCTGTGCTAGCATTATGCACTTTGTAAACCAACATTGTATTGGGTTACAGGTAGAACGTTGTTCATTTATGGAACATAGAAATGAGGGGATGTGTAGATTCGGTGTCGCATTTTCCCAACGAAGCTTGACGGTGTAAGATTGTAGATTGACATCAAACTAGGTGACAACGTCCTGCAGACCGCGGTTAGGAATGGACGGTCAAGTGCTTGCTTAGTATGCTGACAATGACTGTAGTTTTAAGCCCGAGATGAATTGATCGGAGAATCATACCGGCGTGGGATGTCTTCGTAGTCTCTGGTACTCATGTTATTTACGTAATTTGTAGGCTAATTGGAATTGGAAGTCTACCCGGCAAAGTCATTGAAGGCTGAAAACATTGATCATAGACGTCACAAGCCAGGACAAGGAGTTGCAATCTTCTCTGATTGACTCTTGACAAGTTGGAGTTGAATTGAATGCTAAGTCATTTCCGTGCCGATAAGAACAGGGAAAATATTAAAATCAGTACTGATCCGACTGCCTGGGCCCCTGAAGAGTGCATAAAACACAGTTTTATGAACAATAAAAGCCCATAAATACGTGTGCATTATTATAAATCCTCTTATAGTACTGCCATCAAGAAAATAGTGGCATTGTTTTTTAGTGAAATGCAGGATATTGACGCAAGTAATTCAATGTTATAAATAATTGAGCCACCACCTGTAACAGAATGTCATAATTCAAAGTTCTGCTTAACTACAATTTTGATTAATTGTTTCTTACTTTAGGAAACCTGTTGCTCTAGGTTCAAGTGAAAAAAAAAACTTAAGAGGAAGTTTTTATAAGCGGACGTGTTCCTGTTTCCGTTTACGCAATCGATACCACACGGATGGTAATTAAATGTCATGCTGCGAGGATTTGTTTATTTAATAATTGGAGCAGAAATGTATTAATTGCACTCGGAGTTAATACTTGCTAATTTGCTCTAAGCTTATATATTATATGGCACAATTGAAATAGACTAGCAGTCAACGGTTTGCTCTTGAAGATGAACCATGGGCCTTGCTGAGGGCCAACGTAAGTTATGTCTCAACATCCAAGGCGAACACAACGAAACTCTAAAACATTTAAATACACAGCGACAATCGAGAATACTTTGCGATGTTGTGTTGATGGTAGATGGCGAAGAATTCCCGGCTCATAAGGGTGTTCTTGCTGCTAACAGCAATTTCTTTCTAGCTCTGTTCACTACTGATATGCTGGAAAAAGGTCGAACAAGAACTTGCGTAAATTGTGTCAGCGCCGAGGCCATGGAAAGCCTTCTCGAGTTCATGTACACGGGACAAATTCAGATTCATTTGGAAAATGTCTTTGAGTTGCTGGAGGCGTCCAATTTTCTTTTTGTAGCGAAAGTCAAGAAAGCGTGTTGTCAATTCCTGGAAAGCATTGTGGACTTAGAAAACTGCCTTTGTATTCTTTCCATAGCTGACGCATTTTGTTGCGATGGCCTGAGTCGAACAGTCACAAAATACATCAACCAAAAGTTCATCGAACTAGCCAAAACAGAAGCGTTTATGAAATTAGGCAAAGACGATGTCATCAAGTGTTTGTCGAACGACGATCTTATGATTGATAACGAGGAACAAATTCTTGAAATCATGGTGAATTGGCTGAACTACGACCCAGAACAGAGAAGATGCTGTACGAATGAACTCTTGAGACTTGTTCGGCTCCCGTTTATTCCTTCGGCGCGCTTGAAAAACATATTCGGTCAACTAAAGGAACTCTCTTGCCCACTGACCATGAAGGAAATATTGCCAAGTTCTCAGCAAACTGCGCGAAAATACTACAGCAACGTTGAAGTTATCACAGTAACAGGTGGATGTGATGGCTCAGCAACTCTAGCCACTGTGTTTTGCTTCATTCCTGTGGTGAACAAGTGGACGCAACTGTCAAATATGAAGGTCCCACGATGGAGGTAACTTTTCTTTTGGCGATAATTTTAATCCTGTCTATTCTCTCTCAGGTTGTATTAGTTTTTGCAATTGGATGGTAACTACGAGGCCCGGAGGGTGTGTACTATGATTCAACCACGATACAATTTATTCGCTAAGCTTCTGCAACTCAACAACTTGAAAACTATCAATCGAGGTTTGAAAACTACTCGAAACGAAATCTACTGACTCCACTAGGATACTAATTAATCATCGTATTTTTTATAATGTCCGAGGAAAAGGCGACGAATGACGCATTGTTCGATCTGGCTACGTTTGATGACGCCCCTGCAGTTACGAATGAAAGTTATGCTTGATCTTCCGTTTCTTGCGAACAGGGGGCGGGTGATTAAAAATAGATTTGAATTAATTAATTAGTAAGACTTTCGCTCCCAAACTTTACTAATTTGAGGAAAATTATTATCATAGTGAGTGATGCCAGCATTATTTCTCCTTGTTTGAGCTTGTTCAAGACATATACAATGCACAAATACAAATGCACAAATAGTTCCATTGTGTGATGCATGAGATGTAATAAATTGGGCATGTGAGTGTTTGGAGAAATCTTTATCATGCAAATTAATCTATTGTTGCCTATTAAAAGGCAGAAGATTTATAACAATTGCTGTCATGATGCTACCGCAACGACACGCAACGACACGCTTGATCGAGTTTACTTGTAGGACGAGTCAAGTTCGAGTCCGAGCAGGAGTCAAGTAGGAGCCAAGTTCGAGTCCGGTTCCAACTTTTGTTTTTATTTATTTATTTTTTCTTTTCTTTTTATCTCGTCTGATTGTTATTCTCGTAATGGTGTGCAAGTAGTAAATGAAAAAATTAACTTTCAGGTTTTCAACATTTTTCATCATCGATCGCTAGAGCCATTTAATACCGCTGTGGAAAGATATACGACATCCCTTTGTGTTCATAACTTTCCTAAGAAGATTAAGACCTGTAGTTGCATACACCTGAAGCAGAGATACCATTTCCACGACTGAAAAAGCGGACGGCAATGAAGTATTACACGTCTGACTAATTAGACTTAAGACCACCAAAGCGCCATCTTGTTACGTCCACAGGAAACGCATGTAGGATAACAGAATAATATAATAATTTAATTGTTTTCAATAAGCAAAAAAGCGGGGGCAGATTTAGTGAGAACTATTACTAGTTTATCTTTAGGTTTTGCTTGTCTCTGCTTAGAGATATTTCAATTAACGTTATGAGGACCCAAGCTAACTCAACAAGACCGAAAGGTACTATGGGTACCTGTAAAACAATTAGTTGCAATAAATTTGCGACTGTCGGTATGAGGACGAGGTTAAAAAAAAAATTGATAAAAGTATGCTTCTGTAGTTTTGTAACAGAAGGGGTGAGTTATAAGTAACTTTAGTCAAGTGGCCCACATTCCTGAACGGTCTTGTCGCTTATGCTAGAGGCTACTTTCTAAAACCATATTTACCAAAACGTTATTTGAAATAAGCTGTATGTGTTTTCGCAAACTTTCCGTGCAAGCGAAATATGGCAACTGAATCGTACTCTTTTGTCCGTGTGTTTTAATTTCTTCAGGCATCAAATGGTAATCTCTGAAGGCCAACTCTTCGTGATTGGTGGCTTGAGAGACGTGTGCGTCAGAGATCCCGACACGCCTTTCGTGGAGATGTTTCGCGGTCAAACGAACTCATGGAACCCAGTCCCTCAGCAACCATTCGTGCATGATGTTGAGATTGACTCGTTCTGTGCTTCCTCCACTGGTAACAGCGTCCTCCTTGTTGGGGGAGTAGATCCCAAGGAAAACAACTGTTCTTCCCTTGTTTTCTCTGTTGAATTCAGAGAAGACTCCTCTCGCATTATCCCGCTTTCATCGCTATTGTTTCCTAGGGCGGGCCACTGTCTGGTGACGTCAGGGCCTCGTGCGTATGCAATTGGTGGATTTGAAACGCCTTCCACACGCAGACTCCCGCATGGGCTTCGAAGTGTTGAGCGCTACGATCTGGCTAAGGGTTTGTTAAATGTTCTGAATACTTAAAATTGTTAAAGACTCTGTCTGTTGTATACTTGGAGTATTTTCACGAGAGACGCTTAAGCCTGACAAGTTCCAGCGTTTTCGAGACATTAATTTCTGATCTACGAAAGAAAAACAAATATTAGTGGCTGAAACCTGTGGCACTTGCTCAAGACTTAAGACAAAGAAGACACTGTTTGTTTTAGCCCTCTGTTTCTTTGAAAGAAACAGCGCCTAATATAAAAGTCTTTTTATTTTTATAGGCCGAATTCTGTCTACGTCGGCAGACTTTGATCTCCATATTCTCTATAGGATTTGCACACACTTTAGGCATCCTACTGACGAACGTTACCGTATTCAGATAATTACTCTAGCACGGAACATTAATAGTCTGTTCACTTGAAATTGTTTTAAGTTAACGAAAAATAAAAGCACGCTTGGTCAAGCAAAAAGCCGTAAGCCCATAACATAGTGAAAGAGATTACTGAATTTAGTCATTTAGAAAATATGAGTGCCAAATTTTTCGCTAAGAAATGCGAAATCTCCAGACGTTGATATGGCTGGGGAGGAAGTGGATAACTCCTGCCACTAACCTATAAATATCAGTACTGACTTTTGAAAGTTCTCATCTTCTCATCTTCGATCAAACGTAACTTCGCGTATTAACTACATTCAACGAACTCTTCCACATCATATCATGTTATTATTAATTTTATGGGGTTAAGTGTTTCAACTTTTAAGATGTAAACAGTGACGTGAACTGAAATCCGCCTCGTGTTATTCATTCCATCTACAGATGTTTGGAACGTCGTTCAACCTATGAATGAACCACGGGTATTTGCTGCAGCAGTTTCTTTGAATGATAAAATCTTTATCTTTGGTGGCTGTGACGGGAATAATGTCCTCGATTCTTGCGAGGTGTATGACACAAAACTTGACCGATGGCAGCACAACCCTTCTATGCAGATTCCTCGGATGAAGCATTCCGCCGTGGTGCACGATGGCAAAATTTATGTCATTGGGGGTGTCAGTGACAGAGCGGGTCCTGGGTTAAAATCAGTGGAGTGTTACCTTCCCGAAGAGGGCCGCTGGACAAAAGTACCTGACATGCCGAATGGAAGATTCGACCACCAGAGTCATGTTTTTGACGTAGGATACAAGTTTGTAGTTCACGCCCTGGAAACGTAACCATGAAGCATATTAGATGTCTGCTTACGCTTAAGAAAGAAATTTTTCATTCAGGGACTGACAAGTTGATTAAAAGGTTGATAGAAAGGAAGGTGATTCCTTGTTTTATTTCATTTTATTCTTTTAATACATTCGTCACAACAAACCATAAACAACAAACAAAACAATAGAAAGAGAAAAAAATAAGCCAACTAGGAAAGTGTAAAGATTTGATTGGGAAGCGTAACGGGACAAAGTCCCAGTTGACAACTGCCACCTTAAATTGCGCATCCTTACTGCCCACGGGCGCGCACGGAGAAAACTTCGAGGGAGCTTGACAGGGCAAAGAATGGTCATTTTCTCCTAAACGGCTTTTGATGATCTGTCGTTTTTCACAGTGGTTATTTTGTTCTCTTGTTCATTTTCCTTGTACCGTAAAAGCAATTATGTCAGAAAAATAAGTTACAGGGAGAAAAGCATTGGTAACTATCTCTCGTGGACACAAAATTGTGTCCTTGAAATCGCACACCTCGATCGGGAATATTTGTACTCTGTTCCTTTGAAGAAGGGATGCTTGCGTCATAAAACAAACATTGAATTTGTTATTTCAACCATTTGTTATTTTACGAATTATGTCAAATTTGTGCTTCCAGTTCCTGCGAAACGAATGAACCGATTGAATAGAGTAACCCTGCAGATGTCTTCCAGACCTGTATTTTCATTGGTGCCTATGACCTGTGGCTTCTTTTGTTTTCAGGGCTAGAGGCATTGTTTGTGTTGTATCTGCTATTGTTTCGTTCTCCAATCAATGACCGTGTCTGGAGAGCTGTGTGGTCATTGAATAAACATGTCTCAGATAGCACCATTAAAGTAACTCAAAGCTCAAGAGTAACTTGAGCCAGTTATATCTCCTTAACAAGCATGGTGACCTTTTTCTTAATTGCACTTTTCGAGTCACCATAATGTAGAGAACATGCAGTCAGGGGAAGTTTAAGGAAAATCTCTAAGGTCAAACACTACATTTTTAAGTTATGTGTTGACAGTTTACTGACGTCTATCCTGGCTCCAACAGATCATAAGTAAGAACAAATCAAAATGCGAGAATAATCAGCAATTATTCCACGAGCGCCAGTTGGATATCAGATGATAGATAGCCAGCAAACCGCGTAGCGCCGAGTTGGGTATAATCCTCTCATATCCAACAAGTGAGAGTTGGAATCATTGTTTCATTGTAAACGCTCGCAAAATATACATAAATCTTTAACTTTCTAGCTCCGTTGTAATTTTCAGCTGATGAGTACGGTTACCGTATTTGTAGAGCATGGTATATTAGCTCCACCCATGATACCTTAGCAAACTCTTGAATCGCATTATCCAATGATCTAGATTTTTTAATATGATGTACACACTTGGGATGAAATACTGAGTTTCTCATTAAAAAGGCCTTCTTTTTTTACAATCGTTGGTGTTGTCCTGCGTGTTAACAATAACTTAACCTTGGTGGTGGTAATGCAGTTCCGAAACAGAAAAAAAAATACCTTTCTCGATGGAAACTCTTTAAAGGAAAATGGTTCCATAGCCCTGGTACCTGGTATTAGCTTTATATAGGACAAAAATATACTTTATGTCATTGGCACCCATCGGTTTGCTGTCGATGACATGTACAGCCATTAGAAAAGTACCCACAGAGGCAAAGAATCTACAAAAGCAAAGCAAAGAATCTACAAAAGCAGCTCAGTTTTCCGCATCCAACAATTGACGCAGTCCAGGCTTTTCATGTCGGCGCAAATCTACTTGGAAAGGGAAAATGGGTTACGCAAATTGCCAACACCAAGAAATTCTAAGCACAATGCAATTCCCGCCTTGTTGACACATTTGAATAAGGGACGCTTACTCTAGCTACGACCAGTCTTAATTGGTGGTGCTGCCTTAATGCCGTACATTGTTAATATGAAGTGAAAGATTTATTGGGTGTTAACTCGGACCTTACACCATTGACAATGAAACCCAGCCACGAGATTTTCACTTGCAGCAAGTTCACAGGGGAATAAATTTCATCTTAGCCACGAAGGTAACATGGCTCACAGCTCTAACCCGGCACCTGTTGTCTACATCACAAGAAAGGAAACCTTTAGCGCCAGCCACAGGCTTCTTAATAGAGCACTCACTCAAGAAGAAAATGAATTCCTGTTCGGAAAATGCACAAATCGTAACGGCCACGGGCATAACTACAAGGTGAAAGTGACGCTCCGTGGAAAGCAAGATCCGAAGACATCTATGGTGATGCACTTGGGGAAACTTACCCAGTACCTGAAGTCGGTGATTGATCCACTAGATCACAAAAATCTCGATCTTGATATTCCTTATTTTAAAGCTGCAATGAGCACCACTGAGAATCTTTCACTGTACATATGGAATGAGATGAAGAAACGTCTACCGCCCGGTCTTCTGTATGAGGTGAAAGTTTCGTCAACAGAAAAACACAGTTTTGTGTACAGAGGAGAGAGAGAAGGCGAGGACTACCTTCAAAACTGAGAGCTAAGGGAAACGAGGACAGTGACTGTGCAATATTTGACTGTCCGATATGTTGGTAAAAAAGGGATAGGGACGTGTAAATAACCCGTTTTATCCCAACAAATAGTTAACTATTTACTACTAGTATAATTTTCAGCGGTGAATATAAGAATTCGGCGTTATATTAACCGTGCTACCCGGTAAATATAACATTTTGGAGGCGCGGCTGC